>SNQJ01S0022545.1:147061-171490 GCA_010110895.2 Picea sitchensis
CATCTTGGACTTGAACATTTAAGTGGGGTAAAAGGAGGTTGCCCCCTCGAAGAGGCTTATTGTCTGATATTATCTCTTTTTCAAGGCGTTGAGTACTTTTCTTGAGGTTTTTCTATGCTATATTGATGTTTGGTTCTTAACACTACCTATACACAATGTAAATCCCTTAAATGCTATGTGTTATTGTATTTTCCTTTCTCAACAAATTCGTTTTTAACTGGCCTGATGTTTACCTGGTATTACACAACAATTGCATCCTTAACCTCTGAGAATTTACTGGATCTCTTTACCTCTTCATTTGATTGGGACAACTTGCTTTTCTTGTGGAGGAACCCACATGATTTTTTGTTGGAATATATAATTCCTACTTATCTAATATGATGTATTAAGAAGTAGAGTCAATCTCTATGTGAGCTGTGTGATCTTATTATTAGGAGTTTGTTGTGGAGTTGGATTTATGAGATCCTAGATTCGTGTTTATGGTTGAGATATTTGCTCAACCTCTCATCCTATATTTGGAATAAGTTAGATCTGATAACTATCAGTGAGCTCTATATAATGAGCCACCAATGTATTGTATAATAGTATCAAGTAATCTAATAGTGTTGTGTTATAATGTCTCTCTCATTTGTTATTTTGGTATCAGAGCCTTAGGGCTGGGCATGACTCCCTCACGAGAGTGCCCAGGATCATGTGAAGAGTAGAGGAATAATTTGATTTCTGATTGAAGATTTTTTGAGCTATTGTGTGTATTGATTTGTTGATCAAGGGACAGATTGCAACATCAAATCACTGCCACTGCTTGTTGAGGTGCTGCCAGGATGTAGTGTCATTGTTATTGAATCGTGTGCATAGTAAAGAAGACTGTGTATTTGTTGTTGATTCGAGCTCAAAGAATTGTGAACTGCCACCGTTAGCAGAGTTGTCATTTGAAGAGAGGGTCTGCTACCTTATGTGAGGAGAAGGGGCGTTGCAGACGAAAGAAAGCAGAGGACTGTAGTGCACAACCGTGCACATGGTCAAGCTGCATTTATTGTTCCAAAACGACTATGCTTGCCTATTTTATGCAGAGCCTCGGCTTCATATTTCTTGATTTGGCTAAAGATTTAATGATCGGAGGCTTCTATTGATTTTCCTTGCAATAGATCTTCAAAGTAGTTATTTTTTAAGGATATCCTTCAGATCCAAATAAAATTTCATCCTACAGAAGGATTCTTGGATATTTCTGTTGACATTTTGGAGCTCTGTGCTTTAAAGGAAGGCGTTTTTGTGTACATTTCTCTTTAATATGTGGGCCAAAGCAATGCTACATTTATAGTTTCCAATATACGTTGCAGCAATATCTGGCTGCTTGAGGATTGCAACAGGATAAGGATAAATATGGCTTCATTTGTGGCGGATCAAGTGTTTTCCAGACGGTGAGCTGGAAGATGCCTAGTTGAAAACATTTAAGCATTTTGATGCTGGGGCCGTTGCAGATTGGCATTTTCCATTGCTTGTTTTGTGGAGGTTTTGTCATTTTGTGGCTTTAATACTGAGAGAATCACAGAGGATTTCAAGATTTTGCAAAGGTGGAGTAATTGAAGAGATTCACGCTGGCTGAGCTAAGGGAACCGGTGCTTCTTGCATCCCTGGTGCTCCGTTCGAAATATTTCAGCTGTAAGCAGCGGACATTGAAGTGCTGGGAGGTTAATAGAGAAACAATTGCATGGTTCATAAGAATGTGGGGGTTTTCGTTTGTTGTGATTTTTATTGTCATTGTTTTCCCTTCACAGTAGTTGTGGTCTCCAACGGAGGCGATTAGGTCGTCACCGTTCGATTTCCACAGGAACAGAGAGAGTTTTATGGAGTTAACGGCGATTCCAAATCTGTTGACATTCGGCAATTTGTTTTCGTTTAAAGAGGCACCGACATTTCGAAATGGGAAATAATGTGCCTTATCTAGCCTTAGTGGAACGGTTTGTGACCCTGTGTATGTGCATATAGTGATTACTCTTGATGCCGAGTACTTGCGAGGCCTAGAAGGTATTCATGGGATGATTACCAAGACGAGATAAGGAAGCTGCGGGAGGATATTGCAGTGTAGGCCGGCGCAGGCGGGGCACCTTCGACGGTATCCGTGATTAATGATTTGATCGGCTTGGTGATGTATGTGAAATGTGTGCTATTCGGCGTGATGGTTTGTTGAGGTCATCGCTGTGGAAACAATGACACCTATAAAATGTGTGTTTGCAGTCGCCAAAGACAGAGAGATCGCTTCCAGCTAAAAGTGAGAAACAAGTCACAAAGGAAGAGGAAGCCCGAGGAGAGGACTAAGTTGAAGGGCGTGTGAAAAACCGCTGTCCATGATATTGCAAAGGACTCATATTTTTTGAGTTGTGGAGAGGAGCTGCAATTGCTGAGTAAAGGAGTCGTAAAGCGAGAGGCCGCTATTGTTGGAGTTTGTTGTTCGCGTCATTACATGGAAGTGTTATAGCGAAATGAAGTGAGGTGTACATTCTCATTCCGTCGGACTCACACATCCTCCAAATTAAGTCACAAAAGTAAGAAAGTGAGATTGAGTTGTGCTTATATTTCTTGTTTGAAGGTGTGATGATAGTTATTCAAGTTGTGTGAAGTGGTTGTGTGTCTTGGTCAAGATGTAAATGATGCTGAGATGTAAATGGGCATATGTAATGGGCTTGTAATATTGGGCATATGATTGGTGAGAGTATTGTTGATATTTTATGTACCTGATTGAATTGTTGTGGGAGGTGCATGATTGCTTGTACCCAACACCCCGGGTTATGGTCCAAATTGTAATGCTTAGCCATAGGCAAGCTAAATTCTCTAGGTTTGTTGTAAGCCCTATTAGTAAGGCATAAACAAGAATATGTGTTGTAGCGCAGAAGTGCGTGTGATCATAAATGTGATACTCTTTCATAGACAAAGAGGTTGTTGTATCAAGTTGTGGAATTAACCACTAGGGTAGGTACGAGGGTGGCAGGTGTACTCATAAGCTAGCTTGATGTTGAATCAAAGACTTTGGATCTTCGATTCAAGGTGGGGATGTGAGATGGAAGAATATCAAAGTGTGAGACCAAGTTGTGAGTCTTAGAGTATGAGGGGCCAAGTTACGTTTAAGGGAGAGTTTAACATTGATGAGCTATCTAGCTGAAAACAATTCCTAGAGAACTAGTGGTTACAGTGGCAGATGACCCATGTATTCCGGTAGATGGATTTTGTTTTATATGGACATCAATAATTATATGCAGGTCCAAGATGCAAGATGAAGCTAAGAAAGTTCAAGGATGAAGCCCACAGTAAAAACAAGCTCAAGTGAAAAATTGAAGCCATGAAAGTGATGAAGATATGACCACAAAGATATTTAGATAAGTAGTCATTAAGGGAGAGTGTTGGAATATATAATTCTCACTTATCTACTATGATGTATTAATAAGTAGAGTCAATCTCTACGTGAGTTGTGTGATCTTATTATTAGGAGTTTGTTAGGGAGTTGGATTTATGAGATCCTAGATTCGTGTTTATGGTTGAGATATTTGCTCAACCTCTCATCCTATATTTGGAATAAGTTAGATCTGATAACTATCAGTGAGCTCTATATAATGAGCCACCAATGTATTGTATAATAGTATCAAGTAATCTAATAGTGTTGTGTTATAATATCTCTCTCATTTGTTATTTTTTTTTTCGCCCAACTGTTAATTCTCACCCTCAACTATTTTGTATCTCTCCACAACAAGATTCATGATGGAGATCCCTGCTTCTGCATGGTTAAAAATTTAAATGTTTACCTCTGCCAATATTTAAATTTGCCCAGGGATTTCGAAGATTCCTCATCGAGTTATTATGGTAATCTATTTGTTGTACAGTGGTCATTCTCCTTGCGTTTTGGCTACCCAGGGCGCTTCCCTCTCTCTCCTTTCCAGCGAAAATGTTTCATTACAACTCAACGATTTTTGTTGGCTTCCCTCTCTGTAATTGCCCTTCCCACTCTGTGTTTCTTAAGCCCATCTTTGCACCGAGTTCCTCTTCAAATTCTTTCCTTTTCCCTTGTGTTTCTGTTAATGAGAAACCCCTGTGCGCGTGGAGAAATCATGTGCGTGTATGCACCCTCTCTCTTTGCGTTGTTAGTGAGAAAACCCCCTCCCTGCGTGTGGGGATTTCCCTTGCGAATTGTACCCTTATATCTCAACCTCGGTATTGCGTAGATTTCATTTTTTTTTTAATTTGAATAACTGATGTTTCATTTAATGGTTATTCCAACATTAAACAATGAATAAAATGAATATTGGGTCATTTAGGTTGATGTGGATACTAGAATGATTTTTATTTCCATTAGTTGTTACCCCCCTTAATTAATTAACTGAATTTATTTACTTATGAACTAAGAGTAAGTCAGTTAATCATTAAATTAATATGGATGTTAGAATGATGGTTATTTCCCTTTCATTGTTACTTCCCTTATTAGATTATTTGAATAATATGGACATTAGAATAATAAACATTGGTAGGATAAGGGTTGTGTACCTTCCATTCAAGTTTATACCATTCAGATTAATCGAATTATATTCATGTGTATGTATAGGAGAAAGACGTGTACTTAATTATGAAGTTGATGTTAAGACAAATATTCTTGCTTACCTCTTTAGCCATTACTGTGTAACTTTCATGTTAGCTAAATATATCAATTTCAGATGATTAAATGATGGTCGGCGATTGCACATTGAAGATTGATGATTAAGTTGATCACTTGCGCCACAAAATTACCTTGTTTGATGATTTTCTAAGTAGAGGGAGTCCTTGTGTGCACTGGAATTATACTGAAGTGTATGTTTGTTTTTATATTAAACCTCTTGCGCGCAACAAAATTATGATGTAAGGAATGTTTGTTTAGTCATTGGACTGCTTGCACTATGAAGAAATTTGATGATGTATGACTAGTTAAGTAGTTAGACTTCTCGCACACATTACAAGGATAATGAAATGAATGGTTGGTAGGCATTAGACATATTGCCTGAAATAAATTACACTTTAATGCATTTTGATTAACAGTATTTCTTGTGCCATTAAATTTGCTAATATTTGATGGATTAATAACTGGATTTCTATTGCGCCATATAATATTGATGATGCATGATTGAATTAGAAATTGGTTACTATTACGCCTTTAATATTGTGGAAGTATGGTTGAATTATTAACTACATTCTCTTGCGCCTTGCGAAATATAGTTGATATCTCATGCCTCTTAATTTTTGATGTGTAAATAATGGATTAATTGAATAAATGCTCGCGCGCAATATAACTGATAATTGATAATTGATTTGCACCTTGGATTTAATGTGGTCTATGATGTGTTATGCGAATGATTACTCGAGTGACGTGTTTAATCATGCTTTAGGATTGATGAATTGATGTAATTGATTATCATTAATGTTGTTGATTTAGCATAGATAGTTGGACTTGATTGTGTTAGTGGGATGTAGACACCTCCTTATTCCTCAAAATAGTCACCAACCCTGAGATCTTAAATGGTTAAAATCAGTTGGAACCTGGGCTTGAGCGTTGCTTATGTGTCCTGAAGGTCCTAACCTTGTAGGGTAGGTTGGGCGGGTAGTAATTTATATTCTTTATTTGATTGAATGTTGTTGTAATTTGCTTCAATATTTCATGGTGTGCGATTCTTCTATGTTATTTATGTTTATGTGTCGCCATCCTTCGTTGACACGTTGATGGCATTGTTACTTATTTCAATGATGAGTAGGGAGATGTTGTTACTTTGTGTCGTTATTCAATTATGATGATGATTGATTATATGTTGTTACTGAAATTATGGATGCGTCGGTTGCAACATGATCTAATTACGACAATGTGTCGCATGTAATTCATTCATTATGATGTCATCGAATTGTGTCGCTATAATTTATATTGTTGACGTTAATTTCCTATTGTAAAAAAACAAAAAAAACATGTTGTACATCACGTTGTAGTTGTAACGGTCAGGGTTGTTAGATTAAGAGTTTAACATGACACCTCCAGTAATTGAACTTGGAAGGGGAGGATAAAAACTCACAACTGTTGAGGCTAGACCCAATCGACATAGACACATCTTTGTAATAAATCTTGATGTGCAATAGATCTATGATTTAATATATAGATGTTTGGGTTGGATCTAGGTTTGGATGATCCACTCAAGCAAAAATGATGTTTTATTTACAAACAAAGTTGGATATTTATGATATGGAATTCAGATGAATAATATATTAGAATCACAAGAGTCAAGTAGTGTTGCAGTTGTAATGAAAATAGACCATGCTATTTTAGAGTGATAATGATCGATACTATTATAGTTTCACCCTGTTTTGCAACACTAGTTTCAGATTGTTTTTATTTCACGTCATAATGATTTTTGATAACCATTGTATTCATATAATTTTTCCCTGCTAGTGGATTCAAATCTTGTAATATTCTTTCATTGTGTTCATATACCAAATGCAATATATTCTAGCCATTAGAAAAATTTTCATTCTATTTGGAAAAATATATGCTTAAAAACTTCCCGATTATTTAAAAATAGGTTTAAAATTGAAAAATGAATGAAACTATATTAATGTGGAGATAACCCTGTAATACCTCTCCAATAAAATCAATACCAACCAATCATAAAACATGGTAAGAAGATCCCTTTCAAAATGTGTAATATGAAGAGACATCACATGTAGAAGTATGTATATATTTTCCATATTTATGTATTTCCATTAAAACATAATGAAAAAAACAAAATAGTTTTCATACAATCTAGAATGCCTAATTTAGAATGCATAGATCTAACTCAACTCTACATCTATTATGCATTGAGAGGGATAAAAAAGAAACAAAAATATAATTTTATTGTTGTTTAAAGATCTAGTATTAATAATTTTACCTAATTTTTATTTTTATTTTTTAATTTTGATTTCCCAAAACTTATGAAACTATTGTTAACAAAATAAACTCTTTTAAAAAACTATTTTTTTTTCCTTTAATTAGAATCTTACACAAGCATATATTTTCATAGACTATATACACTTTATTGCCTATAATTAGAATCTTACACAAGTACATATTTTCATAGATTATATACACTTTATTTCCTATATCTTTTGTATGTGGAAATTTAGAACAATATAATACACCCTTGAAATTTAAGCAATTCTTTTTCAATCTCGGTCTCCAATATTTTATATTTTAACTACTTCTTATTGTTCACTATTTTGCAAATGAATTAAAATTCAATACTAAATATTTCGAAATATTATATGTTAATACAATATCAAATAAGAATCAACTTAAAAAAATAAAACCTTAAAGTAAATAACTTTATAAGAAAAAAACATTAAATCCTTAAAATTATTTATAAATTAAAATGTTATACCACTAAATATAAAAAAATCACTCTCCACGATATCATGAAAAGTGTATTTTTTTATGCTTACAATATATTTTCTATGTTAAGTAGGGGGTTTTTATCTTATCATTTATTAAAATTGGGTAGCATTTTTGGCTCCCATTTGTCAATTGCCATGTCATTTAACCTTTGTGAATCACACTCATTAATCCTCAGGGGGTTTTTATCTTATCATTTATTAAAATTGGGTAGCATTTTTGGCTCCCATTTGTCAATTGCCATGTCATTTAACCTTTGTGAATCACACTCATTAATCCTCATAATGTAAATTATAGCTCTCGTTCTTCCCTATGAAAAAACATGGAATATTCTAACCAGTAAACTATATGTTACCGAGATTCAATTCAAATGCATAATCTTTTGTAAATGCATATGATTCAATAATAATTAATTTGTTTGATGTCGATGATACAATATGAACAACATTTCTAAAAACTAGAAAAGTTAGCACATTATCATCTCTATAATCCATTATTTTAGCATCCATTTCTCTTTTGCTAAGCACTATAAAATTTTTATGAACCAAATTAAACCAAGGATCAAGATACAATAACAAGTAGCATTTCATAGACCTAACGTACGAAGAATCAATTCCATCAATCACACATACATAACGTATAATTGAAGATCTATATATACTCTAGCCAAGGAATAACAATGAATTCTAACAATCCATAAGTTAAAATCTATTCGTGAGGTTTAAGCAAATACAATCACTATGCTTATCGAGGAGATAACTAGACCGTCATAAATTCAAGAGATAATTACGAAGTGGTAACTTCTTCAGTCATTAACTAGTGGTCGAGCAGAGAAATAAGTTAAGTGAACGTTGCTTATTCATTCGACAAGTGTAAGGGTTAAAATAAATATTTAGTTAAAATCTGTCTCTTCTCTAGGAGATAATTAAACATCTCTCAAGATATTTTTATGTCTAATGGGTACAACTATTAACAATGAGCACAATTAATAATCTTTTAATCTTATTTAACGTTAAACTCTAATCTGATGGCTATGCATTGAAGATGCTGCCATTTACCTAATCACATTAAAAAATTACCTAATCATTTAACATTTACCTTTAACATTTACCTAATCACATTAAAAAATTATGTAAGGATATGTAATTGCCACGTTCCATTTATCAACCTAATGCAATCAAACGTTTCATATTACCACAAACAGATTACCACAAACATTTTGTATTGGGAACACATGTTCTTAGTATATTGGAAGCACGAATTCTCAGTCAGCCGCTATCTTTAGGCGTTCTCAGCCGCGAGTTAGCGGCTATGCTAGTTAATTAATCAATCTGAACCGACTCATTAACCTAGGATTTATTAATAATCATCTGTTATTAATTTTGTTAATCTGGTGGCATTCGATCAACAGAGTCTACTCAGAAGGGCGAGTATGGAAGGTCGTAGGTGGATACAGTTACAGTGAGACCATGCATCTTTACTAAACGTAAGTTATAACAACAAATTCCAGTTCTGTGAATATGCAGGCATTTATCTGTGAGGAACAAAAAGAAGAGATAGCAGGAAGTCTTTTTATAAATGTTTGTAAGAAAAGAAAAGAAAAAAAAACTGGATTCGTTGCGCCCCTAATGAGGCCAAAGGAAATATCAGGATGTTGGAATAATAACCTAAAGAAACACCCTAACTCAAGCCTCCTTCTGCCGACTTTATTTTCAATTATATTTTTTAACTGAGATACCTGCAATTGTTAAATTTCAGTAGGCATCATTACCTAAATTCAGACTTTCCACGATCGATATTATGCTTCTATTAAATCAATTGTAACCAGATTCGAACCACACTTTCCAATTTCTCTGATCTATTCTATAACCGAATATCCATGCACAAATGAGTAATCTTCAATTAGTTGTAGTTAATCTAAATTCGAGTCAAGAAGTATAGTTATAAGTAGTGGCTACTCATTGTATTTATTATTATTTAGATAGGGCTATGATCCTTCATCGCAGATCCAGAGAGCTAACAGAACTCAAGAAAACTTTGATTTGACTATTTAAGGCACTGGGACAGATAGGTTTTAAGCAAATTCTTAACTAGTTAAGATTTAATTTCCAAAGCTTATAGTTATTCAATCCATGGTTCAATAACAGATTTACAATAATCTATCATTAATTTGGTTTTCTACTAGTCATTGGTTTGTTAACTTGCATAAACCATATCAAAAAACTAAATAACAATGTTGCCACAATAACGAAATTTTGTAAAGAATATTAGTGTTACTAGCGATCTTTCCATAAATATGAAGGAATAGAAGATGGAATATCATAAAATTACTGATCGGGCTAAAGCTCTAACCTTGTCACTAGTTAAATATATAAAAATCTCAAACAAGAACTGTAACCTTCGCACTTCAAACTTTATTAATTCTTTACTCGATAACTTGTAATTCAGATAAATAAAGAATACAACTGCAATGATATTTCAGTAACTATTACACAATCTCTAATTTACATTGCGCATTACTTAATCGATTTCTATGACCATCCTGGTATGATAATTCAGTTGCTATAATTATATGATAATCATCACTTCCTTACATATTCAACATTTAGTATAGTGTATTATAATAGATTGTCATAAAAATCAAGATGTTCTTCTCAATGGTTTGATATATATAATTCTGCAAATAGAACTCGATATAATGCAAAAGCTAAATACGGTAACCAAGAATTTGCTGAAACTTGATGCTGGCCTTTAGTCGAGATCTTTCGCAATGTCTGATTCCTTCACTTGCCAATCTTAAGACTTCACGAGTACTTCCCAGCCAACGCTAGAGGTACTATTCTTCCTCCTTAACCCCCAAGCAACAAAGGGGCCACGAAAAAAATCAGAAATCAATAGCACCAAGACTTTCCCTCACAAGGAAGAGCTTCCACTCTTTCACAAGTTTTAAACCTAACTCTCAACAAATAAACTAGTTCCAAAAAAATTTGGCAGCATAAAAATACTTTTGAAAGTGAAATCCATTCTCTCTTCCTCTCGAACTATTTTATAGAAAAAATCTCAATAATTTAATTAAAGATTATTCAACCACACCACTTGTCACACTCTCCCAAGGTTGCACATGTAAATTCTCTTTTTATTTTGATTTCCTTCACATTCCCCAATTTGTTCCTATTTTTTCTCTTATTTTTCCCTTAGTTCCCCAATCCTTCATTTATTTTGTGTCTCCTAACTAGATTTTAGTTTGAGTTGGATTAGGAGTCTTCTCTTAATTAAGATTAGTGGTTGATTGACTCAAGATGATACTCTATGTAGAAGACCTATTCTCTCATGTTTTAATTTCTTCTTATTTAAAAATCTCTTTTATTATTTTCATGCACACATGTACATCTACCCACTTTATTCTTATTTCTTCATTTACTTAACTTACAAGTCTAAATCCCTTTATTTCCTTTTTGTGTTTTACTTAATCAAGCCTCTTTAGACTTAGACTCTTTGTTATTTTCTTGTTTATAGTTTAATAATCATTTGCATGCTTTTTTCTTTCAAATTCTAAGTATTTTATTTTATTTTCTAGACCTTCTAGATTTTTATTGACTTACAACTTGATTATGTGACGTACCCTTCAAGACGCACCTTCATGCTCCAAGGGTGCCACTCGCCCTTGACTAGTTTGGAAGTCTGTCTGACACTTGGAGTCAACACTCCACTTGGTCGACCTTGTGAAAGACTAAGGGTTGTCTAAGGAATAAGGATTATGCCTTATTGCACACCCCTTAAAATTATTTATGAGCGACTGTCTCAGTCTTCCCTCACGACATCGTAGACCTCTTAGAACGAGGTAATCATTAACCATGTGTTCAGTTCACGGCGGGAGTGCTAGTAGGATGTTTTTGTGATGCTACCACACCTCTCCCTCATCTGTCTGGTTTCTGTGTATGACCCCTTTACTCCTTATGTGAGTTGGATTAGCAAACGTCACCAAGCCTGCATCCACTAGCAAGGGAAATGTCAATAATCCATATGCATAATATCCATACTAAAGTCATCATATAAATCACATGCATGTAAATAAAATACTCAAACCAAATACAATCCACTCCCTTACTCAATCCGGAGTCCAAGGAAGTTAGTTGATGTTATCGACATCCTCAACTTGTCATGTATCCTACACACTCAGGAGAACTCATCAATAACACTTGTCAATATATGTGAATCTAGAAATAATATATAATCATAATGACATCACAATATAACTCATAATCAAAGAATAATCATAATGTATCATAACTGGATCACTTGCTTGCAAGTGTCCCCAAAGAACCAGTCATTATAAAATGTGCTTAGTGGAACTGGATGTTACATATATCCATTGCCAAACATTGTTGGATGAATAGTCTACCTATATATTGAGAAATGTCATGTTCAAAGAAACAATTTCTTATGTGAAATAGTTTATAAAAAGATTAATTCATTGACAATTGTAAATTCCATGAAAATATACCTAGAAAGGTGTAATTTGTCTCTTAGACCAAATCAACTCTACACTTTCCACTAGATTGCATTTCCCTAAAAAAACTATAACCATTTTAACCGACTAACCCTACAAATAAGAATTATAAGGAAATGGAATGAACAATATCAAGACAACCCATAATTCCTCATTACTTCTAATAACTTAAATTCCTCATTAATAATCTTATCCCTACAATGCACATTCATTAAAAAATTAAATGTTTACAAGTTATGGAACACATTTCTAATGCTATCACACTACCCATATCACAACTGACAGAGGTTGGGATAGATGAGGTTCACTAATTTAGATTAAGTAGTTGTAATGATTGGCCAAGAACTAGATTATTACGAGAGATGGGACTAGCCCAAGGTATTTTGTTTGGTTACTTACTAATTCCCCTCCATGCTCAAGAATAATACATTTTAGAGAGAGGTAGCCAATTTTTAGTTAGAAATATCCTAGAGAGAAAATTGAGTAGAAACATACCCAGCAAAGAAAATTCAGAAAGGTGTGGGAAATCCAGATAAGTAGTGGTACATCCAGAAAGGAACGAGTAATCCAATAAATGGTAAACATGAAAAGGTGAGGGTAATACAAAGTGGATTGGGGGTCCAATTTCTTGTTCAAAATCGTGTAAATAAGCACCAAGTGAGGTTTCTTTTTTCTAACACAAAAATTCTTGACTAAGATTTTACCAATTTCTTGGCCAAGGGTTTTTTTAAAGTCTCAACTAAGAGTTTAGGTAGAGAATCCGAACTATCAAGAGGGAATTTTGAAATGGGCTTTCAATTTCAACTTTTAGTCTAAAAAATAAACTCTCAGTTGAAAAAAATTATGTATCCACTCATAATCTTAGCTAAGAATTTTTTAACCCAAGGTAAACTTAGGCAATTCTCAGTCAAGATACTTTAAACTCTCATGGAAACATAATCTGCATAGGAAACATCTTCAATAGTTATTCAACAATTTTCATTTTATTTACTAACAAAATTATTTGCATTACCTTTTTAGCAAAGGTTCAACATTTCCCAAAATACACACATAAAAAATATGTCCATAGTTGATGCAGGAGCATCATCAATAAGAACACGTGGCAGGAAATCTCAACGCTTGGGGATCATTTCAGAATCTCAAACGTTGGGGGTTACTGCAGATCTTTTGGGGAGCTGATAAAAATAGAGGAAGGTCAAATGCTTGGAGGGGGAATGATCATGAGTGATCAAATAGTTTTCACTTCGAGTCTTGAATGTAACTGAACTTAGGTAGCAGTTAGATTTTTTTTCGTTTCGAGTAGATGAATACTCTGGGGGAACCCTAAGGACCCTATGAGATAAATAGAGGTTTTGTACGCCCAAATGGGCCTGCTGCAAGTTAGTAGGAGTTTTGAGTTTATTTACTGTTTGAAAATAGTTGTAGCCATTTTTATGTCTGAATGAATATAACAGAGGAAAATTGATCCAAATGCATGTTGCTGTTATTGTTTGCAATTCCCTGTTATTATTGTTTTCATGAATGAATGAATATCGTTACGAGTAGATGAAACTGTGAATGTTAGTATAAGTTTTGATTATTTCTCTTCTGTTGAGTGAGTGCAAGGAGTGCACACAGAGCGCAAGGAGTCTGTGACGATATCTATTTCGATTTCGAAGCTCAGAAGAGATAGCATGAAACTTTTCCTTTGCAAGGAGTGCAAAGCGACTGTTGCAAGGCATGCACAGTCATCCGCAAGAACCAATTCTTGCATAGGAATCTGCTGCAAGGAGTGCACAAATTTGGAATTCTACTAAGTATCGAAGGGAATTCATAAGGAGAAAAGGAGAGAAAGGTGAAATACCGACTTAATTTGGGCTGTTGGATCCAGAAAGATCATGGGTCGTCGATCTAATGCCATCGTGATCTCGGGTATCGGGAGAACGGAGGTAATGAGACTCCCAACATCGTGAAACGTGAAATCCTGACATGATCAAAATCGTTGATTGAAGGAAATATCTGGACCGTTGATCTAGCACCATCGCGATCTTGGATATCGGGAGAATGGAGGTAAGGAGACTCCCAAAGTCGTGAAATGAAAAATCTCGACTTGATCACAGCCATTTATTGAAGGAAAGGTCTGGACCATTGATCTAGCGCCATCGTGATCTTGGATATCGGGAGAACAGAGGTAAGGATACTCCCAAAGTCGCAAAACGTGAAATCCCGACTTGATCACAGTCATTAATCGAAGGAAAGATCTGGACTATTGATATAGTGCCATTGCAATCTCAGATATCGGGAGAACGGAGGTAAGGAGACTCCCAAAGTCGTGAAACGTGAAATCCCGAATTGATCACAACCGTTGATCAAAGGAAAAATTTGGACTGTCGATATAGCATCATTGCGATCTCGGATATCAGGAGAACGAAGGTAAGGAGACCCCTAGAGTCACGAAACGCGAAATCGTGATGTGCCTTTCATTCAAGCGTGTGGTCACTGCTAGCGATCACATTGAGGGAAGATAAGGGAGGAGATAGTACATGCTAGACTCCTGTCAGGGTTTCAGAGGTCGGGAGAATCAGGGTGATTCACATGCAAAGACCTGATGCACGAAATCATGAAATGCCTTTTGGGTTAGGCTCATGGTCACAACTAGTGGTTGCGTGAGAGAAGCTTGCTCCTGGTGCTTGTTCGCACAACGAAGTTTCATGAAAATGACCTGTGGATATTTATTTAAGATTATAGCAGGGAATCAAAGAGCTTCTTCAGCTCGAAGATTGAGAAGATCCAGAGACCGAGAGGTCAACAGACCCTGCTGAGGTAGGGGCATTGCATCAAGTGGTATCAGAGCTGATTTTCATCTATAGATTTCAGGAAAAGGAGGTAAAGGAGACAAAAGAACTCGAAGATACACTCAGTGTGTGAGAGACATTCAACATAAGGCCACCGAGGAGATGAGTGGAACCACCTTTAGCCAATTAGGTTGTAGAAAGGGAGATGTGATAAATTTGTGCAAGATTAGAAGCGATGGAGGCATCACAGAGAAGAGCACTTGATGCTGGAGACATTAGTGATGCAGAGAGTGAAGAAGTAGAAGTCGAAGAAGCTACAGGAGAGAATGTTGCCGAAGAGATCTTGCTGAGAGTAATTATCAGAATGGGATCTAGAGCCAAGATAGAGGTCCCAATGTACGAAGGCAATTTAGATGCTGAAGAGCTGCTGGATTGGATAAGGTCCATGGACAAATATTTCGACTATGAAGATGTCGATGAGGAGAAAAGTGTGAGACATGCTATCACCAGAATAAAAGGACATGCAACATTGTGGTGGGATGAACTTCAGGCTAAGAGGAGAAGTAAGGGCAAACAAAGATAAATAATTGGGACAAAATGGTAGCCAAGCTAAAGGAAAAATTCATACCCAAAGATTACCAGATCAATTTGTTCAGGAAGCTTCAGAAACTGAGACAGAAGGGTATGACAGTTAAAGAATACATAGAGGAGTTCTACAAGCTGAACATTAGAACTGGACAAAGAGAGAAGGATGAAGAAAAAGTTGCCAAGTATATAAATGTCCTGAAGTATGAAATCCAGGATGAGATCAACATGATGTCAGTAAGGACAGTGGAGGATGCTTGTGAGTTTGCATTAAAGGCAGAGGAGAAGTTAGCCAGAAAACAAAGCCAGCGAGACAGAGGTAAAATCCCAGTTCTGAACAAAGGCAAGGGAGTTTCCCATGACAAGGCACAAAAATCCAAAGATGAGACTGAGAAACCACATAGTCACTCAGAAAGAGGAGGAAGTTCCCGAGGAATACAAGATGGTGGAAGAAGTTCTTCCAGAGGAAGAGGAAGAGGTAGAGGAGGAGAAGTGAGATGTTACACCTGTGGAAAGGCATGACATAAGTCTTGGGAATGTCCTGAGAGAAAGAAATAAGGAGAAGGTGAAGCTCACATTTTAGAAGAACAGAGAAGAAATGTTGAAGCAAAAGGAGCAGAGGATAGAACATCCCTGATGTTGATAAAAGTTCTCTTAAAACCAGAGGTAGAAGTTGAGAATCCAGTGCAGAGAAACAATCTCTTCAGGACAACTTTCAAGACTAAGGACAGAGTCTGCAAAGTGATAATTGACAATGGGAGCACTGACAACTTAGTATCCACAGATATGGTGGAGAAATTGGATCTGGAGACAACTGCACATCTGAATCCATACAAAGTCTCGTGGTTGCAGAAAGGACACCAGGTAATGGTTACTAAACAATGCTTGGTTGAATTTAAGATAGGAGGATATAGAAATGAAATTCTATGTGATGTAATTCCCATGGATGTATGCCATATTTTGTTGGGAAGACCATGGAAGTTTGATAGGAATGCCATTCATGATGGGAGGAAGAAACATACACTTTGGAGAAGAATGGTAGGACACACATGGTGCTTCCAATAGAGGAAAAGAAAGTGAAAGAGGAAGCCAACACAAGCATATTTCTCATGAGTAGGAAGGAACTCCTTAAAGAAGTTAAGAAAGGACAGGACATGCAGTTTGTTGTGGTGAGGAAACCTAGAGTTGTCCTTACACATACTACAATGGATGATTTACACGAAGAAGTTCAGGAATTGTTAGATAATTTTGATGACATAGTGGTGGATGAGCTGCCTAATTCATTGCCACCCATCATAAGTATCAGCCATCATATCGATTTAATACCAGGAGCAAGTCTGCCAAACAAAGTAGCATACAAAATGACACCCCGAGAGAATGAGGAGGTAAAGAACAAAGTCCAAGAATTGTTAGACAAAGGTTTGGTCATAGAGAGCTTGAGTCCATGCATAGTGCAAACTGTGTTGAATCCAAAGAAAGATGGAGGATGGAGAATGTGTACTAACTCAAGAGCCATTAACAAGATCACTATAAGGTATAGGTTTCCTTTGCCAAGAATGGATGATTTAATGGACTGTTTAAGTGGAGCAAATTTCTTTTCTAAGATA
Source organism: Picea sitchensis (assembly GCA_010110895.2). NCBI lineage: Eukaryota > Viridiplantae > Streptophyta > Pinopsida > Pinales > Pinaceae > Picea > Picea sitchensis. The sequence continues at coordinate 163,964 of SNQJ01S0022545.1, forward strand.
GATTTGAAAAGTGGGTATCACCAGATAAGAATGAGAGAAGGTGATGAATGGAAGACAACCTTTAAGACAAATGAAGGTTTGTATGAATGGCTTGTTATGCCATTTGGCTTAACAAATGCACCAAGCACTTTTATGAGATTGATGAATGAAATACTGAAAGATTTCATTGGCAAGTTTGTGGTTGTATATCTGGATGATATACTGATCTTTAGCAAGACTAAAGAGGAGCATTTGAGACACCTGACACTAGTGATGAGAAGACTACAACAGGAGAAGTTGCTCATAAATCTGAAGCAATCCTCTTTTATGAAGACAAAACTCATTTACTTGGATTTTGTGATCTCTTCAAATGAACCGAAGATGGATCCATAAAAGGTGAAATCAATCAAAGAATGGTCGTCACCGAGAAGCATGTTTGAGGTAAGAAGCTTCAATGGATTAATAAGTTCTTATAGGAAATTCATCAGAGGATTTAGTGGAATTTGTGCACCAACGATGGATACATTAAAGAATAAGCACAAGTCTTTTAAATGGAGAGAGGAGGCCAAGAGGATCTTCAACAAACTGAAGGAGAAAATAACAGAACGACCAATTCTGGTCTTGCCAAATTTTGAAAAGACATTTCAGGTGAGATGCGATGCAAGTGGAGTTGCAATTGGAGTAGTTTTGAGCTAAGATAATAGACCAGTTGCCTATTTCAGTGAGAATATGAATGAGACTAAGAGAAAATACTCCACATATGATAAGGAATTTTATGCCGTAATTCAATCCCTGAATAAGTGGAGACACTACCTTGTCCCACGAGAATTTGTCTTGTATAGTGATAACCAAGATTTACAATTCATAACTAGACAAGAAAAATTGAATCAGAAGCATGCAAAATGGATTGAGTTTATGCAGAATTTTACTTTTGTTATAAAGCATATTGTGGGGAATTTTAACAAAGTTGTTGATGCATTGAGTAGGAGATGTTTGATTCTGCAGGAATTTTAGGTGAAGACTTTGGGTTTTGAACACCTGAAGGATATGTATTGTGATGATCCAGATTTCAAGGAAGAATACGAAGCATGCACGAATAATGTGCTGAGAGATAGGAGCCAATGGGAAGAGTATATGATTCAAGAGGGATTGTTGTTCAAGGGAAATCAATTGTGCATACCAAAATTCTCAATGAGGGATAACCTTTTGAAAGAAAAACATAGTGGAGGATTGACTGGACATTTCGGCCATGATAAAACATTTTCACAGTTGAGAAGTTCATACTATTGGCCAGGTATGAGGACAAAAGTGATGAAATTTTTGAACATATGTAGAATCTAGCAACATGCAAAAGGAAAAAGGCAGAACATTGGATCGTATCAACCATTGACAATACCAGAGAGGCCTTGGGATGCGATAAGAATGGATTTTGTGTTAGGATTGCCAAGAATGCAAAGAGGATGTGATTCTGTATTTGTGGTGGTGGATAGATTTTCAAAGATGGCACACTTTATCCCATGCTAGAAGACTAGTGATGCAACACATGTTGCAAATCTGTTTTCCAAGGAAGTTGTGAGACTTCACAGCCTACCCAGAAGTATCGTCTCGGATAGAGACACAAAATTTGTTGGTCATTTTTGGAGAACACTAAGGAAGAAGTTGGGGATGGATCTGTCCTTCAGCTCAGCTTATCATCCTCAGACAAATGGATAGAATGAGGTGGTAAACAAAAGTTTGGGAAAATTGTTGAGGAGTCTGGTCACTGAGCATCATAACCAATGGGATCAGATTCTACCACAAGAAAAATTTGCATACAATGACTCGCCAAAAAGGAGCACTGGAAAGAGTCCATTCCAAATATTGTATGGAATGAAACCCCAGGGGGTATCTGAGTTGAGAGACTTGTGACATAGTGAGATCAAAAGCGCTGGAGCAGAAGATTTTGTTGCAGAAATGTAGAAGCTCCATAGCTAGATCAAAGGATAATTACAGAACTCTAGCCAAGAGTACAAGTGCAGAGTTCATCAACATCGTAGAAAACTTCAAATTGAGGTGGGAGATCAGGTTCTGGGACATCTCAGGAAAGAAAGGTTCCCTAGGGGAACATATAACAAATTAAAAATGAAGAATATAGGGCCATGTAAGATCTTGAGGAAGTTTGATGCAAACGCCTTTGAGATTGAGCTTCCAGATGATGTGGGCATATCACCCATATTCAGCGTTTTAGACCTGTACCCTTACAGAAAAGATGACATAGAGGAATTAGAAGATCAAGAGAGGATTTAGTGGGAGAAACAAATGCCTATAGCAGAAAAACCACAGATGGAGAATATCATTGATCAAAGAATTGGCAAGAAGATCAGGAGGAAGACCTATCTTGAATATCTAGTTAAGTGGAAGGGACACCAAATAGAGAATGCCAGTTGGGAAAATGAAGCTGATATCCAGAAGCATGGAAAGTCGGTGCAAGAACTCATGGACAAGAGTCCATGAATTTTTGTCCAGGGGGAGTATGATGGAGGATCATCGTTAGCAAGCACACGTGGCAGGAAATCTCAGCGCTCAGGGATCATTTCAGAATCTCAAACGTTGGGGGTTCTTGAAGATCTTTTGGGGAGATAATAAAGAACAGAGGAAGATAAAACTCTTGGAGGGGGAATGATCATGAGCGATCAAAGAGTTTTCACTCCGATTCTTGAATGTATCTAAACTTAGGTAGCATTTAGAGTTTTTTTTCGTTTCGAGTAGATGAAAAGTCAGAGGTAACCCTAAAGACCCTCTGAGATAAATAAAGGTTTTGTACTCCCAAATGAGGCTGATGCGAGTTAGTAGGAATTTTGATTTTATTTACTATTTGAAAATAGTTGTAGGCATTTTTATGTTTGAATGAATATAACAGAGGAAAACTGATCCAAATGCGTGTTTCTATTATTGTTTGCAATTCCATGTTATTATTGTTTTCATAAATGAATGAATATCATTACGAGTAGATGAAACTCTGAATGTTAGTATAAGTTTCAATTGTTTTTCCTCTTTTGAGTGAGTGCAAGGTGTGCACACAGTGTGCAAGGATTGCGTGACGGGATCTGTTTCGATTTCGAAGCTTAGAAGAGACAACACAAAACTTTCCCTTTGCAAGGAGTGCAAAGCGACTATTGCAAGGTGTGCACAGTCATCCACAAGAACCAATTATTGCATAGGAATCTACTGCAAGGATGCATAGATTTGGAATTCGGCTAAGTATCGAAGGGAATCCATAAGGGGCAAAGGAGTGAAAGGTCAAATCTTGACTTGATTTGTGTTGTTGGATCTAGAAAGATCGCGGATCGTCGATCTAACGCCATCGTGATCTCAAGTATCGGAAGAACAGAGGTAAGGAGACTCCCAAAGTCGCGAAATGCGAAATCCTGACTTGATCACAACCGTTGATCGAAGGAAAGATATGGACCATTGATCTAGCACCATCGTGATCTCGGATATCGGGAGAATGGAGGTAAGGAGACTCCCAAAGTCGCAAAATGCGAAATCCTGACTTGATCACAACCATTGATCGAAGGAACAATCTGGACCGTTGATCTAGCACCATTGCAATCTCGGATATCGGGAGAGAGGAGGTAAGGAGACTCCCAAAGTCGCGAAACATGATATCCCGACTTGATCACAGCCATTGATCGAAGGAAATATCTGGACCATTGATCTAGCGCCATTGCGATATCGGATATTAGGAGAATGGAGGTAAGGAGACTCCCAAAGTCGCGAAACGTGAAATCCTGACTTGATCACAACCGTTGATCAAAGGAAAAATTTGGACCATCAATCTAGCGTCATCGCGATCTTGGATATCGAGATAACAGAGGTAAGGAGACCCCCAGAGTCGCGAAACGTGTTTTGCAACGTGCCTTTCATTCAAGCATGTGATCACCGCCAGCGGTCACATTGAGGGAAGATAAGGGAGGATCTAGTACACGCTAGACTCCTGTTGGGGTTTTGAAGGTCGGGATAATCGGGGTGATTCACATGCAAAGACCCGATGCGTGAAATCACGAAACGCCTTTTGGGTTAGGCTCATGGTCACAGAGGTGGTCGTGTGAGAGAAGCTTGTGCTTGGTGCTTGTTCGCATGACGAAGTTTCGTGAAAATGACCTGTGGACATTTCTTGAAGATTCTAGCGGGGAATCGAAGAGTTGCTCCAGCTCGAAGATTGAGAAGATCTAGAGACCGGGAGGTCAGCAGACCCTGCTGAGGTAGGGGAACTGCATCAATAGTCTTCTAGCAATAATATAATTATATTTACATGTTGTGGGAAATAGGAGTATTACAATCCCCTCCCCATTAAAGGAGCATCATCATTGGTTTTCTTTGCATCTCAACAACACCAGTCATGCCCCCATATTTCATCTTCTTTAGCAATGTTTTCATTTTCTTGGCTTGGTCCTTTTCCAGAATCTTGGCCTTGTCATGTGCCTACAATAATTTAAAAAACCAAGCACATTAATCAAGATTTCATGCAAAAACATTTTAATTTTGTTCAAAACTCAAGAGGAAATATTCATATCAGCACAATACTTATCTTTCCAATTTCATGGATCCACATCCAGTTGGTTGTCTTACTAACTTGACCCATTATTTCCCTGATATACCCATTTTGTGCATGTACAAGAATTATCGAAGTCTCCTCTTTTTTGCGGTCACTCACCTTCCAAGCCCAGGCCTAGAGATATTTTTCTCTGCTACACAATATCTAGCATGGTCCATCTTAGCTTGCCAAGGTTTTCTTGCACAAGAAGAGTTTCCGAGACTTCACTTAGTCTTACAGCCAAGGCATCCCTTCGACTTGGTCTGTCGAGGTGTCCCTCCTACTTGGTCTGTCGAGGTGTCCCTCCTACTTGTGTTACCAAAACAAAACATATTCTATGGTGATCATGGAATATCATAGGGTTCTCATGTCACAATAGTATCCTTTTTCCATGCTTTCAAGATTCACAGTCATCATATGTGCCTTCAAGATAGATATTTCATATCATATGTATCACGTGCATACAGTAACCGTGAGATACTATCATCGATTTATCAAAATTTTCAAATATGTTACCCACATATTTCTAATTCCACATTTTCATTTTCAGATTTATATCACATAGAACCATATTCACAAGTATGAGATATTCCTTCTCATAACAGTTTGGCTCAGTAAGCATTAATCTTCTTTATGGGCTTACAACACTACCCTATCCAAGATCCTTCTTTCTTGTAGTTTCAATACTCACACAACCAAACCATTGTTAGTTCTCATGCACATTATAGTTTCATTGCACACTTGTAGTGGGTCTCAAACAATTTCATAACTATTCATACTAACAATCAAATTATATTTATCCATTTAGTGACATAAAATAAAAGAAATTATCATTTCCCTACACATGCATCATTCTAGCATACAAATATTTTCAAAAAGAAATCAACTATTAAATGATTTTAATCCAATGTGTCAATATCCATGGCCATGTTCACATACAATGTACCCTTGCATTAATTTTAGATGATTATTTTTCATGTTAGGAACTCTTTTTATGGTGTGTTGGAACTCATCCAACCTCTGATGACAAGGATCGTCTATCCCTGTTCATTATTATAGCAGGATTGTTCCTCCCAATTCCTCCTCTATCTATCTATGGCCACCCAATTCCTCTCTTTACCATTCTACAACTCTAGTAGAGTATTGGAAGATCATCCTTTCATGATGGGTAGTCCATTGCATTCCCTCTCATGCAAAAATACATTTCCTCAATGCATTCAATTCAATGTGCTTCTTATGATCACTTTCGTTCCCAATGAGTCATAATTGGTCAATGTACCCAAGACACTATTGGTTCATAAATTTTCTTGAAAGGATTTTAATCATCTTCAAATGACATAGATTTCCTCTCTCTATTATTCAGATTCTTCTTTCCTTAATCTTACCCTACATGAGCATGAACTATTTTATACTCATTCTAGTTGTCAACACCCTCTTTGATATTGTAAAGACCCTCCTTGTAATTGAAACAATTACGAGTTAGCAGGTACATAAATCGTACATTAATAGTAGATAACTTTACATTTCACACATCTAATTTGATATCATTAACATAAAATAAATGATACTTCATTATGAAAAGTAAATTCTTTTTTTCTAAAACATCAAACTTTTAAGTACATGATGCAATTTGAAAATTTTATCTCGCAGTTCTATAACTTATAAAGAGATAAATACTTATTTGAAGTTACACAATTTGGCACATTAAATTTAACTAGACTCTATGCTAGCTCTATTTTTCCTTGTACTATGGAACTGMATTTCTCTATTTTACTTAATAGACTTAGGATCCAATTGAATGGCATTAACTCTTTTTCCAGTTCTAGAATTTAATTAATTAGAAATGTAAATTCGATTAATATTAAATGAAAACAACTGGTGAGTGCTCGAAGGTTTCCTAACGATACCTAGAAACCAACCTAAATGTTGTTATTACCACTCCAACACCAAGCAACAATTGAATTATTTCTATTACAACTTACAAATTGATCCACAATTTAAGCACAACATAAACTTTGATTAAGAATCAAGCCTATAGAATTCATTTAAATGGTGCATGAGCGCATACAGAACATAACATTAAACATGATAGTCGTCAGGTGAGAATTTAGTTTTACACCTCTAATTCCAAAATTTAAAACATATTACTTCAAGAAATAACTTCTTAGAAATTCCTATCAACTTTTTGTTTGCATGGTTTGTTAAAATATTTATAGTAATATTCAAGAGCGTAGACACACATATCAAAGATAAATCATTTTAGCATCCATGATATATTGAATTTATAATTTAGAAGTTTTAAAATAAAGTCTACAAGCTACATTTAATTCGGCACCATTATGACATTACACATAATATTACTCAGATCTAGGTTTCATTTAAGCATGTTATCTTAGTACAACGCCTTCTGCATGTTTATTAATTCAACACAATAAAATAATAACCAACGGAAAATACATTCTAATTGGATTTTTTTTTCTTCAGAATTTAGTACCTGACTAGAGATCTGACTTAAGAACAAGAGCAAACACTTTTACACTAGTTTTCTCGCATCTTCCTTTTACAAGCAAGGGGATTATCTCACACTGGGAACTTCACCTAAGTTTACAAAAAAGCCAACAACTATTAGTCATCACTACAATGCTAGACTACAGTCTATTCTACTCGAGCAAGTATACAGTGCCTAAATACGTGGATTCTTCTTCTTTTACAGATTCGCCATTATGTAAAATCAGTGATATCTACGTATGGTCATCACGGTTCATTCATGCCCACGTCAAGCGATCCTATCCAACTGGCAATCAGATAATTCATTCATTGTGTGACAACGGTCATTTATTGTGTTTACTCTCTAAGTAGCATTTTAACTAAAATTCAAATAACTAAAATTTTAAGTAATGTTCAACATTAATTCCGCTCACGTTCGATCTAGGAAAATCAATTACAATTGTTATATGAAACTCAGAAGATTT
>SNQJ01S0022546.1:0-26987 GCA_010110895.2 Picea sitchensis
TAATGTTGAGAATTTGAAATTGTATGAGCCTCCGTTGATTGATGATCATGGAGAGAATGTTCAGATTCCTTATATAGATGATTTTTCCCCAGAATATCTTACAGAACTTCATGAAGACACCATCCTTGACAGGAGAATGCGAACTTCAAATGAGGAAATGTGGAGTATCTTCGAGTTGGTCTTAAAGGTACCAATCCAAGCAAAGCCAAGTGGATTGAGGTTGGAAGGTTGAGGGAACTATACCCTCATCTTCACATAGACTGAAAATAGTATTTTGGAGGTCCAAAAGCTTCCCAATGGGGAGGCGTGATCAGGGGATCAAATTTTGCTCAAAACTTCAAAGTGATTAGAATCACTTCAAATCGAACGAGAGCATAGGAATCGTCGTTGTGAACCCAACGCAACTTGTTTCATCTCAAATAGACGTCGGGAGTGAGAGATATCATGATCTGTTCGAATCGTCAAATAGGTAAAAAAAGGACGTTGATTGTACAGTCCATATAGGCTGACATGGCAGAGTCTGTACGTTGATGTGACAGAGGTGATGTGGCAGATTTTGATTGGCAGATGTGGTCGAATCAGAATGCGACATGCGGCATCATTTTGGTCAATGGTAAGGTGCCACGTGGCCCAGTCATGGGCTGCCACATGGCACCCATTTATTGGCTATTGGTTTGTTATTTAAAATTTTATGGGTCCGTGGGGGTCGAACCCCGGACCTCCCCATCGGTGTAAATCTTTAACAAAGTCCGCCCAACCAATACGCCCATACATTGTTGCTTACCATATAACCATTTGCATTTTTAAAAAAATCAAACTTTTGTATATATGGGCAGGGGTCAGGCTGGGGCTTAGCCCCAGCCCGTGGTTATAACATATATACCATACGACCATGTTATATGGCTCCGATACTACGGCATGCACGTTTGGGTTTTTACATTGTGGTTTAAATAGTTAGAACGAACCGCCAATTGTAACGGTTATATTTTCCTATGGATGGAGCCCTTTTTACAATGCGCGAGGTCATATGACCCTCATGTGCTCGAGAGCTAGGCGGTTAGGGGCTGGCGCGCCCATAACCATCCTATAGTTCGCACCGTTGGTGTGGTTGCGTCTAGTGCAGGGTTTTCACACTTTAAATTGTGTGTGTGCTAGGTTGAATGGACAAGGGTGTATTTTGTAGACGCAGAGACAACAAGCTTGAAGGGGAGACTTCCAAGAAGCCTAACTTCTTCGTTTTCTTGGCCAAACGAGGTGCCGAAAAATCCCAGCTATGGGGTTTTTGGATGCTCTGAAGCCATTGGAGTAGTCTGTTGGTCATTTTGAGCATTGTAAAGCATGTTTTTGAGCACTTTGAGAAATTAATAATAATGATCCATTGGAAGCTGGACCATGAGATGTAGCCCAAGAGAGGGGTGAACTCCTTTATCGTTTGTTTTGTTTATGTGCTTATGTTCATTGATTATGTTGTTGTTTATTTGTGTCTTAAATGAGTAAATCTTATTTAATGATGTGTTGTAAAGTTGATCCATTTTCTTTTAACACATAAACTTTACTTGCAAATATTTTCAAGTTTACAAGTCTTCTTCATTTTTTAGATCATTTTCCTTTGAAAACATCATGTCTGTCAAAACGGTTTTCTATAGGAATACAACCCTTTGGTAAGTTATTGTTTTGCAGGTTGATGAATTCCAAGTCCATAGAGTCGTCCAGGAAAGAAACTTGCGAATCTGTAAATTCTTTTCTATTCTCCATGAATCTGATAATTTGATCGTCATCCTCGAACACCTACCAATGCTACAAAATGTTGGTGATAGAAGGTCTAAAAAGAAACTCCATTTTGAATAGGTCATGAAGAGGTCCTTCACATGGTTGTAAAGTGGAGGTTGAGACAACCAAAGCATCAACCACGTGGTTTTCTTCTTGAGGAACGACTTCAATTGATATTTTTCTGAAGGATTTTGAAAGGGTTTGAGCCACATCTCGATACCTTTTCACCTTCTCATTTTTAGTGGAAAATCTCATCAAAACTTGTGACATAATGAGGTTTGAGTCCCCTTTCACTTCCAATATTGTAACCCCTTTTTCGATTGCTAAATTAAGTCCCAGAATCAAAGCTTCATATTCAGTCACATTGTTGGTGCAATGGAATTCCAACCTATATGAGTGGTAGAAAATCTCACCTGAGGGAGCTGTTAAAACTACTCTAGCGCCTGATCCAAAGCTTGAGTGTGACCCATCAAATTCCAAGGTCCAGATTCCTTATGTTTCTTCAACGGTGTCCATATCCAACTTCCCTTCCTGAATGAACCAATCATTGAGGCCACTATTGATGCATAAAAGTTGATCATTTACCTCATCGGGGGTCTCAACTGGTGATCCAACAAAAGGCTCATTATAGACGGTGAAAAATCCCCCTTCAAGATGAGGGATAGTATCTTTGGATTGCTTCTTGTAAATGCTTACGTTTAAGTGTTCGATGAGGTAATTGTGGAGAATAATCTTGAAATTATTTATATCATTTATAACGACCACATTTATCAAGAAAGGAGCACTGGGGCAGGAGTCAAATGCCACCTCGAGGTTGTTAATGATTCCTTTTGCGAAATCATCTCTGGTGTTTTCTTGTGAGATCTTCAGACCTAATTGATGCATAAATTCTTCTGTCATTATGTTGGTTGTGGCACTTGGGTGTAGGAGACAGTTGTGAAGGAGAAAATCTTTGACCCAGAGGGAGTCATAAAAAGGTGTGAACTCACAAACTCTAGAAACAGGGTGTCCTACCTCGTGAATGAAAAGAGAGAAGTCTTCAGGGAGATTTGGTTCAAGATTTTTTGGTGAGACATCCCCAACTTCATCTTCCAGATGGGTGCTTTTTGGCGGGGGTTCTTGAGAAGGAAAAACACTTTCATGAGAAAGGCTCCATTTCCTTTTAGAAGGAGCGGGTTCTACTTGGAGGATCCTTGGAGGTTCAGGTTTCTCGATAGGTTCATTTCCAGGATCCCATAGTTCAAAATTTTGTGATAGATTTATTTGTTGAATGTAGTCATCAAAATCAAGATTTCTTTCAATTTGAAAGGCCAAGTCTTGCGCTTCTTCTAAAGTTGTTGGTGATCGATCCTTAACGTTGAATTGCAAGGTTCCTTCTAAAGAAGACAAGAAGTGATCGATGATGGCTTGTTCTGAGCCCACCTTTGATCGAAGCTTTTTGAGGAGAAGGTTGAACCTATCACTAAAATCTCTGATACTTTCACAGGGTCCTTTGCAAACGTTGAAGTATTGAGAGAAGGAGTATTATGAATGTTCACTATCACACCACTTTATTTTAAAGGCTTATTGTAGTTCTTCGGGGTTTTTTAAGATTCCCTTGGGATACCCATCAATCCAAACCTTAGCATCTCCTATAAGGGAACTTGCAAAGAGCCTCATGAAGACATCAGGGTGATCTTGACCAGCCAAATGAAATTCAACACTGTCGCAGAAATGGGTCCAATGTGAGTTTCCAGGGGTGCCCTTTCCTGAGAAGAAAGGTAGCCAAGAGTTTTCATTTTTGGGTAAGTCATGTAGCCCACCTTGGATGTTGTTAAAGTCAAAATAGTTGAAACTCTCAAAGGGAGACCATTTGTGAGGATTTGGATTGATTGGAGGCGCAGGGTTTGTTAGGGTGATGGTCGCCATAGTAGTGGGATTTCAATATTGTTGCCCGCTACGGGTCGTCATTGATGGAGTCGCCAGATAGTTTTCATGAAACTATCAAAGAATAGGGGAATAAAATCTAGTCGAGTCGCCAAGTAAGCTTGTAAGAGAAAATGTCTTTGAGTCAAGGATTACCAAAAGATTTTTCGTTGAGGAAGATTGACTTAGTGTTCCCTTGCAACAATGCCAAAAATGTTATCGCACATTTTGTAGTTTAGGTCATAGGCTAAAGGATAGAGGACAAACTGGCACAACAGGAACCTTCCCCACCCAATGTCACCTCGATGGGGAGGTTCTTTCTATTTAGGGAGGTTAGCCCAAGGGAGACATCCCCAGTAACCTAGGTTTTGAAGAGGCAGAAGATACAAGGTCAAGTTTTTTAGAGTTTCCTCCTCACAGGTTACCACCAATGTCAGATAGCCTGGCTAATCAGCCAATAAAAGAAGTGTATGCCCTGTTGAAAAAACATGCTCGGAACAAGACAATAACAACACAATATATATATTTGCAGGCTATAACTCAAAGGGTTAGTACTTCTTTAACTATTTGATATTATTCAATAAGAAAAGAAATAGATACAAGATGAAGTCAACGTTTTGTTAATTATCTTATGGAAGACTGTCAATTCATCAATATCTAAAGAGATGATTAAGCCAACAATATGTCCAATCAACAATTTATTCAATAAATGCTTCAAATCATCATTTAATCACTTATATTACACTTTTGCTGCGTCAGGACGAGATATTCAACTATGACGTCAACCTTGATTAGGTTAGCAATGTTAGTTAGGGCTTCAAAATTTAAAGTTTTAAAGGTAGTTTTGTACACTAAAGCTTCAACGTTGGAGATCAAATCAGTGCCTTAGGGTAAATGGAGTCAAAAGATAAGGGCACAAGGTCTTGGAAGGATGATAACTCAGAGACTAGAAGGTAGGGTTCTATGGTACTGCAAAGGTAGGGCCCTAGAATCAAAACCCCAGAGGGAAGAGGCTCACTCTGGTGTTGCTTAAGCAAGGCCTTGTGCTCTTTCCTCCTTCTCTAAATCAGCTTGGCAAAACAGCTAGCCTAAAGCATAAATCTAAGGGAGAAAGTATTGCAATAACAAGGCTTTCAAACCCTAGAAGGTGAAAACCCTAGGTGTAGGCAATCTAGGCCTAGGACGTCTCCTCTTTTCAACTTATAGACTTCAAAGCTAGCTCAGAAGAAAGAAGAAAAGTGTAGCAACGACTAGGCTCTATCTCTTTTCTTCAATGGCTGAAAAATATTTCTCAACAAGGGGACATGTAACAATAACCTACTTCTGTGCTTGTTACCTAGGGTTTTAAATCAACAATACAATAAGCAAATGAAAGAAATTATACCTACAACCATTCACTTAAGAAGTTTTTCAAGAAAATTTACTTACATGTCATGAAGAAAAGAACAAACAAACCCTAGTTGTAAACCTTCCTTGAGAGAAATGCCATAAATTCCAAAAATATCCTTCCAAGAGCAAGTGCGCCTCACTTTAGACAACAAATCTACCCAAGTAGGGCGCAAAAATTAGATCTCACTTGTGTGAGTGAAGTGTGTTGTGTTAAAATGAGGGAAAACATCCTCAGTTTATATCATCCAATGACCCTTAATTAAAAATTAGATCATTAAAACAACCGACAAGGCTGACTACTAAAATTCATAATGTTTTACATTTAACTGCTAAATAAAACCCTAAATGAGCAGTAAGCAGGACGTCTAGCCCCTCTGAGGGAGACGTTGGCCCTTTTTAGGGAAAATCTCAGCACTAGAAGACAAACGTTGGCCCTCTCTGGGCCTCCAAACTCTGCCACACATGCCAAATCGCCCTGTAAATCTGCCACGTGCTGGAGGTGACGTCAAGGATCTCTGGAGGACATCCTGGTCAACAGAAGGACAGGTTCCACATGTAGTGGGTCAACCCCCTAGGGATGGGCTTAGCCAAGGCGTCTTGGATGAAAACACCCCTCTTCTTCTTCATACAAATGCTTGATCAGTCACCATCCTGTCTCTACCCCTGATGAGGTCCCAACAACCATATGATGGGCTCTTCAGCCCCATGGAGGTATGAACTGGTCATCTCCCCATGTGTACCGGTCCACCTGGTACCTGTCCATCGGGTATGGTCCTGCACATAAAAAACTTCGCCCTCCATGGGCTCATTAGTCCTCGGGATCGTAGCAATGTCAATCATATTTCATCATTAATTTTACCAAATGCATGCATAAGACCCCTAGCATATCATCTAATAGCTCAAATACATTACACTGACCTACTATACAACACTGAAGAAAAAGACACGGTAACCTATTGGGCCAACATCCATAAGAAAAGGAAATTTCCCAAAGAATATCATCCAATCCATGTAATACAAGGTGGTGTGGTCTAAGGATGCCCTGAAATAGTGAAAACCAAAGGTGGATATTATCCGTGGGTGCCTTTGTAGGAGGCGAGTTGTACCTGTCATGGATGCAATTCTTTCCAAGCCCTTTATTGCCTTTATTATTTCTTTTATCCATTTCTTTTTCTTTCTTTTTATTTCAAGGTCTAACATAGAGGACACTGCCTTGGTGTGGTGACCAGAGATGACAGTGTTACCCACGAGTACTTTTACATAAATGATAAGGTCGACTCATGATGAGACCCCCTTTCCCTTGGCCATGCAACCAAAGGTTGCTGCCCTGGCGTGGTAACTAGATAATGACAATTTCATACTATTAGGTACCTATGAACATAATGGGATGGCTCGTGATGAGACCCCCCATCCTCTTGGTTAGGTCTTGTATTTTTTGTTATTTTTCTTCGGGTCCCTCTTGTTTCTTATCGAGAGGATTTTTATTGCCTTCTCAGGGATCCCTGGGTGAGGCATCTCTAGGTTTTATTTTCTATGGATTTTATCTTTTACCAGCTGCTTTAACCCCCGGGCCTTTAGCCCCTTATTCCCACAGGATAAAGTGTAACCCCACAAATAGGTCATCCTAATGCTTGAACTAGGGAAATGGGATAGATGAATGAGAGATAAGATGTAAAATGATAATATGGTGGGAGCGGATGATGGCTCTTCAAATTCCCCCCCTGGTGGATAACCAAAACCTATGGATACAAGCTTGATAGGGCACCCCGTTAATCCCCCCAACCATGGTCAAGTGGGTTAGTGTAATATCCAAGCATTCGTCAGAGATGAAAGGAATCTGATTCATATATCTCAGAGTTATAATGATCAAACATGACACAGACCATGATACCTGGACCAATTACCTCATGGAGCAAGAGTCTTCTCTGATGCAATTCCAAGCCGAAGGTGATGGATGCTACTGTTGCTGACAGGACAGGTCTAATGAAGGAGAAGAAAGATGGGCCCTCCAGGGCCATGCTCAGGTCAATCCTGCTCTCAGTACTCCATGTCTAGGACCTGTGGGCCTCGAGACATGATCTCCTAGTTATCCCTAGAAATCGGGGATAACAATGATTAATATAAGTCATCTTTCTTACTCCAGCTTATTTACCTCTAATAATGAAGTATTCATGATTGAATGATTCACAAGAAAATTTTCAAAATCAAGATTCTTTCTGCTGAGATATAGAAGTTAAAACTTGAAGGAGAACAGACCTATAGAAATAATCAAAATGATGATAATAGAGGTAACTTCAGGAGACCCAATAATGCTCCTCGGATCCTTTCAAGAGATCCTAGAAACAGAGATAGGGATGGTCAAAAGGTACAAACTCCTTTACAAAACAACCTTGTTGTTGATGAAGAAGGAGAGGAGGAATAAGTTGATCTTGAGATTCATTGCTTAGGTGACACATCCCCATCTCCTCACTTGACTCAATTTGCATATGGGCAATCCTTGATGGATATTCAAATAAATGAATTAAGTAAGGGAGAGAAGGCAAAAGAAAGTTCTAATAGATATAATCTGAGATCCAAAAAGAATGAGGAAAGGACTGATGCCTCTGATCAGTCTACCCAAAAAGAAAATTCTACCAAGGCTGTGTCAGTTGGCAACAAAGAAAAAGATACTCAAAGCCCCCAAGTTTTGGTCAGAAATCCTACCCCAGAGGCCAAAGAGATCCTGAAATATTCACCTTCCTTTATCTTTGAGAGTGAGATCCAAAAAATCAAGATCCATGTACCTTTTTTGGAATTGATAAAAAATGAAGAATTTAAAAAATATCTCTCCAAAATGTTACAGCCTAAATCTTCTTCAAATGCCATTGATTCAATAAATCTTCAAGATGAAAATCCAACAGTCATCTTAGGACCTTTGATAGAAGATAGAGATGATTCATCCCCTCCCTTATATACATCATTGAACATACATGATAAGGTGTTGCATAATTGTTTGATGGACTTAGGGGCATCCCACAATCTCATGCCCAAAACTCTCATGGATGAACTTGGACTAGAAATCACAAACACTTACCATGGCTTATATTCTTTTGACTCTAGGACAGCGAAGTGTCTTGGGGTGATTAAAGATCTGGTTGTGACCTTATTATAGTAGCCGATGAAAAGTGTATTCATGGATATCGTGGTGGTTGATGTTCCTCCCAAGTTTGGCATGCTCTTGCCAAGATCTTGGATAAAATGACTTGGGGAAACCTTGCAAATGGACCTCACATATGCTACTATTCCTGTTTTTGCAGAGGAGAATAGAAAGCTTACAGGGAAGCTTAGTTGGCCTACATTATTAGTGACGAAGAAAACCCCACCAATCATCCTATTTTTTCACTTGATATTGATTTGGGATCTGTCATCTTCTAGCTCACTGATGCTCCTGAATCTCCTCTTGAAATCAGAAAATAGTCCATTAGCTTTTGTGAATATTCTCCTCCAACCACCTCTGTTTGGAAGATGTTCTTTGATGGAGCCTCTTCTAGGGAAGGTGTTGGTGCTGGAGTGGTCTTTGTTTCACCTTCTCAAGAGACTATATCTTTGTCCTATAGGCTAGAATTTGAAACTACCAATAATGTGGCAGAGTATGAAGCTCTTGTATTGGGTTTAAGGGATGCAAAAGACATGGATATTGAAGAGCTATCGGTATTTGGGGATGCTGAATTGATTGTCCATCAAATCAAAAATCTTTATCAAACTAAGCACCCTAGGCTTAGGTATTATAGAAATAAAGTTTGGGACTTAGTTATCAGTTTTTTCTTATCTTTCAACATTTCATTTATTCCAAGAGAAGAGAATATCATGGTTGATTCTTTGGTTGTATCAGCACGCAATGTCAGAGTCCCTTTGCCACCTAAACTGAAGTATGATGTAGAAGTCAAATACAAACCCTCTATACCTGACAATGTCAAGAATTGGAAGGTGTTTGAAGATGATCTTGAGATCAAAAGATTCCTTGAAATTGTTGATGAGTTTTCTGCATTACACATTGATCAAGATCATGACTTTGAAAATAATCCTCATGATGATGTTTTTCTAAACAAAATTTCTAATCATCATATTGTTCAGTTTCCTAGCAACCACATTCCAAAAGGACTAGTTCCTTTGGAAAGATTATTTGACAGAAATGATGTGGCAGTGAAGGGTAAAGGGTCAACTAATGATGTTGATGTAACTGAATGAAATGTGGGTACAGAAAAGGATCCAAAATATGTCAATTTGTCAAGCATCTTTTCAAGAGAACAGAGGACTGACTATGTTGAGTTGTTAAAAGCGTTTTCTGATGTGTTTTCTTGGACTTATGAAGATATCAGAACATACGACACAAGCATCATAGAGAACAAGATCCCATTGAAGGAAGAGACCAAACCTTTCAGGAAAAATTTGAGACAAATAAATCCTATATTGCTACCTATAATGGAAAAATAAGTAAAAAAGTTTTTAGATTCTAAAATTATTATTCCTTTGAGGTATTCTGAATGGGTGGTCAACTTGGTCCCAGTGAGAAAAAAGAATGGAGAAATCAGACTTTGTGTTGATTTCCGTAATCTTAACAAAAGCTCTAAAAAGGATAATTACCCCTTGCCCAAGATGGAGCACATATTACAGAGGGTGACAGGTGCATATAAGATGTCCATGATTGATGGCTTTTCTGGCTACAATCATATCTCTGTCTTTCCAGAAGATAGAGAGAAGACAACCTTCACCACTCCTTGGGGTACATTCATGTACACTAAGATTCCCTTTGGTTTGATGAACGTAGGGGAGACCTTTCAACGAGCCATGGAAATAGCCTTTATTGGAGAGAAGGAAAAGTTTGTAGTTATCTATTTAGATGACATAACAGTGTTCTCACAATCTGATAAAGAACATTATGATCATTTAAAAAATGTCTACTTGAAATGCAGAAAATTTGGTCTCTCTTTAAACCCCAAAAAGTCATTGTTTTCCATGAAGGAGGGAAAATTATTGGGGCACATTCTGTCAGCTGAAAGGGTAAGGATTGATTCCAGCAGGGTAGAAGCTATCTAAACCTTGTCACTCCTTAGATCCAAGAAGGAAGTTCAATATTTCTTGGGAAAAAATGATTTTTTGGGAAGGTTTGTTTCAAATTTTGTTGAGTTGGTAAATTATATCACATCCATGTTGAGAAAAGGAAATGAAATCAAATGGAATGTTGAATCCCATAATTCTTTTGATCAAATAAAGAAAGACTTGACTGAAGCCCATGTGCTCATTAGTCCAGACTACTCCAAGGATTTTCTAATTTTTTCTTTTGCTTCATTTGACACAGTAGCAACTATTTTATTGCAGAAGAATGTTGAAGGGTTAGAGCAGCCCGTTGCTTTTTTCAGCAGAGCATTGAGAGATTGAATTAAAGTATGACATCATGGATAAGAAAGCCTATGCATTGATAAAATCTCTCAAGGCTTTCAGATTTTATGTGCTGCATTCAAGAGTCATTGCATATGTCTCTTCAACTTCTGTAAAGAAAATTCTCATTCAGCCCAATATAGACGGTAAAAGGAGAAAGTGGATTGCTAAAATCCTTGAATTTGATCTTGAGATTAAGCCCACCAAATTGGTTAAAGGCAAAGGTTTATCCAAGTTGTTGGCTAAATCTAATTGCACATCTTTGGGGGTAAATTTCATCAACACTTGCTGAGAAAATCAGCAGGCTGAATTGTCTGATAAAGGCTCTCAAGTCAACCCTCCATTGGAAGATTGCATCTGATACAAGGATATTATATTTTTTCTATAGAAATTGCAACCTCCTGATGGTATGGACAAGAACAAGGTGGGAGATTTAAATCTCAAATCGATTAAATAATGTCTTATTGATAAAGTCTTGTATTGGAAAGATCCTTTAGGAGTTCTCTTGAGATGCCTAGACCCACAAGAAGCCCAAAAGATCATGTTTGATTTTCATGACAGTTTATGTGGGGGGCATCACTTTTGGAGAACCACAACATATAAGATTCTCAGGGTTGGGTACTTCTAGCCTAGTCTATTCATGGATGTTTGTGCAAATATCAAAGCTTGTGTCAAGCGTTAGAAATTCTCTGGAAAGCAGCAGCTCAAGTATTTTCCATTGAAGCATGTGGTAGCTTCAGGACCCTTTTAGCAGTGGGGCCTAGATTTTATTGGAGCAATTCATCATGCTTCTAGTGGTCAACATAGGTGGATATTGACTACCAAAAATTACTTTACTAAGTGGATAGAATCTATCTCTACAAGGAATTCTTCCCACAAGGTGATCATTGGATTTCTTGAGGATATTATGGCGAGGTTTGATTGTCCAAATAGAATTGTCACTGATAATGCTGCATCTTTCAAGGCTGAACCATTGATCCAGTTCTGTGAACAGTTTGGAATCACATTGATTCACTCTACTCCTTACTACCCCCAAGGGAATGGACTGGCATAGTCCTCTAACAAAATTCTTATAAAGATCATCAAAATACTGTTAGAGGACAACACGAAAGCATGGGATTCAAAGCTCAAATTTTTTTCGTGGGATGACAGAGTGACAACAAAGATATCCCTTAGTATTTCTCCTTTTCAACTTGTGTATGGAGTTGAGGCCATATTTCCTTCTTAACTTGCCTTTCCTATGGAAAAATTCTTCCAAGACTACCAAGGAGAGCTAGATGATATGACTAGAAGAATACAATAGCTGGTAGAAGTGCAGCAAACTCAAGAGAAGCTTCTAGATAAAGCACATAACCATCAACAGAAGATCAAGCAGGCTTTTGACAAGAAGGTAAATAAATATTATTTCTAGCTGGGAGACCTAGTGCTCAAGTGGGATGCACCAAAGCAAGACAAAGGAAATCACAGTAAATTTGAAGCCTTATGGATCTGTCCCTTCAAAATTTCCAAGGTACTTTCAAATAACACTTACAAGTTGCAGAATTTAGAGGATGGAGAAGTTTTTGGTGGCCCTGTCAATGGGCATTTTCTGAAAAAGTACTTTGCTTGAGCCATGAGTGGCTTTCCATGCCATTGTAAATATCATCTTTCTTTTATTTTTGTTTTAATAACTGACCCCATAGCCCTAGGATAAGGCACTGAAACTACTTGTTCTTGGCAGTTCACAGGGAGCATGCCATCCCCTGTGGAGCCAATGTTATCACACTAAGTTGCCTTGGGTCTTTAGCCCATAGTTTTAATTTTTCTAAACCTTTAGATTTTTTAATTTTGATTTGTTTCTTAAAGGTGTGATTTACTTAGGTTACCTTGATAAATAAAGGCTTAAGTCACAACTCAAGTTTTGATCCTCACATAAGCTTTTGACCTAGGTTCATTTTCTTGACTTATGTTTTGACCCCCTTCATGAATTGAAACTAATATTAGCTCACCCCACGATCAATTTTACTTGACATGTCACCCTCCTCACTCATGCCTCCATAGCCTTGCCATGTTGTCCCTTTTTCCTATGCTTAATGGTCAAATCATTTTTTGAAAAGGGAGCGCTGCCAACTCACTAGGAGTTTCCATAGCGTACTCCCTGTCATTCATCCTTTACCTTGATTTGTTATCTTAATGTTGATGTCATGTCTACCTTGTTTTCATCACTGTGTTTAGTTAAAATATGCCTTCTATTATTCATCATTATGAGCTTGCTAACATTTTTCAAATTTTGAAAGCTCAAAACTTTGCGCTGCAAAAACTACCAGTTGGTAGTGGCGCTACAAGATCGGTTTTTGAGGTGGATTTGGACGTCGATATGCTCATGATACTCCCCTAAACATATGCATCACTCCATGCTATCGTCAACTTTCCAGGTATCCCAAGGTTTCCCCCCTCTGCATATCAATTTCGAGTAGCAATTATAGCTTGGAGTTTTGGTAGCGATTGTGCCTGCAGAATTGGAAAAAGACCCTTCCCTCATGCTTTCTACCAATCCTCCCTTCACATAGATCTGCAATCACCATCACCTGGTTGTCAGTCATAATACATCTACTCTCCTTGCTCCCAAGTTTTTAATTCCCAAGCAAATGTTACCTCTTGTATGCGCAGTGTGCTACCTAAAATTGTTGTTGAATCAACACTGCTTTTTCCCCTGCTTCCTCTACTATTTGAATTGGACTGTTTTCAACCCAGTTTTCAAAGACAATTGCAGTGATCTCCTTCTTCACCTTATTATTCCTTAGTTTAAATATTTATGGACAGAAAAGGGAGGGAAATTCACAGCCATTGTTTCCTAAGCTAGCAACCAGTTTGAGTTAGGGGAGATTCCTGGAAAGGGGCAACCAATATTCACTATCAAATTCTTATTGAAGTATAACTCTTTGTTTTATTTTCCATCACTGCACCATAGCTTTTAAACCTTTCATACTAAACTATGGAGAATCCTCGGAAGAAGAAGTCGCACAAGGGAGGTATTGTGGTTAGAAATGAACGTACAAACATGCATTTATTTGAGGTAGAGCCCATGTCTAGAGACGTTTTTCAAAGGGTGGGTTTCCTTACTTTCTACCAAAACATGCAGAGGAGTCATCCTGAGGTGGCAAGGCAATTTTCCTCACATTTTTATGCCCTGAAGACTAAGGTAGGGGACCTAGAATTTGAGGTGTTTGAGACCTCTATTTCAATAGCTACAGGGATCCCTATCACAAGAGAGAAATGGTTTAAATCCATGGATTTGAATGCAACCTTTTCCAAGGACTTCCTTAAGCCAGAGTATCAAGCTAACAATCTGTCAAAAGGGGTACCAAGAAGTCATCTGGTTGGAGAGTTTGATAAAATGTTGAAGATCATTCAAAGGTACTTCACATGTGAGGGGAGGTTCAATACACTATACCAGTACCATATAAGGCTTCTTCTTCATTTTACTGGCAAAGATGAAATGACCATTCCCTTCTATTTGTTGAGAAGCATAGGGAAAATGTCAGATAGAGTTCAATCCAAATCAAAGGTTGTGGATACTAGCATTTTTCATCCTGTCTTGATTAGAATGTTAGTTTCTGAAGAGCTGAGAAAGAGGAACATCTCATGGGAACACTTCATTGCTTCTTCTCACACAAAATTAGACATAGCAGCTACTCCTCAGTCACAAATACCAAGCCCTTTGCCATCCACCAGTGTTGCTCCAATAGTAGAGAGCAAGAAAATAAATAGTAAGGCCCCTGTTCAAGATCAAGAAGCCATTAAGGAAGTTACAGAAATAGTGAGTGAGGCCTACCATTCTCCACAGAGAGACCTTTCACCCCCTCCTGCACTAGAATTAGAAGAGGTCCCTTCCTCTACTAAAGCCACAACCAAGAAAGGAAGGAAACTACACTTCTATTCATCTCCTTCAATAGCTAGCACCAAGTTCATAAAGCCTTTCACAAGGTCATCAGCTCTCAAAGGGTTTGTTGAAGAACAGGTCCTGCCAAAGGTTTCCATTCTAAAGAAGAAGAGAGATAAGGGCAAAGGCATTGAGAAGCCTGTTGAGATAGAAGAGGTAATCCCTATCTAGCAGAAAGATGAAGCCATAAAAAATCCTATTGAGACTCTCCACATCACCACTCCACCTAGAAACCAGACCTTCAAAATATTGATTAAACAACTCAGAGAAGCTAGAAAGGAGGTGGCTCGTCTGAAATATAAAGCCCTATCTGAAAGGATTAAGATGAAAGAGCTCATGTGTGGTTACAACCAGACTCTTGATTTAGCAATATTTGCAGCAAGAAGATCCCAACATCTTCATCGGCAACTCAAGAACCTCTATAGGAAAAACATAGACTTTTAGTCTCATAACAGAAATCTGAAAGCAGAGTTGGAACAATTCCAGGATGAGATGGCTCAAAGAAACTTGAATGTGTTGGTTGAAGCTACTATTGAAAAGGAGAAGCCAATAACCAAGGAATGCATAGCTCCAGTGAAGAAGCTTGTTACTACTAAAGGGAAGCATGATGATGTGCTAAAGGGAAGTCCTCCTTCCACAAGAAGGAGTGTCAGGTTGATGAAGTGATTGGTGAAAGGTGAGCTCCATTTTTTAGAATGCCCCCTTTTTGCAAGGATAAGTGGTTTAGGAAATATTACTTTTTTCCACCTATATAGGCTATACAGGATTCTAATGCATACTTCTCAGGGTTTTTGGTGTTTTGCAAAGAGTTAATCTCTTCAATAGAAGTAGCACAAACATTATGTAGTGCTATGGCGCTACAGAATTGTTTAATTTTCATAAACTGTCAGTCTACTACCTATAACACTACCTAATCGCCTAAGACTGGTGTAGCGATGGAATTGCTAACATCCTGGGGGTGCTACCAAATCTATTAGTAGTGAAATGATGGTGTTGTGAATTCAGCTGGGCGCTACCGAATTGCACGCAGATACATAGGCAGGCTCTACCAAAATTCACACAGAGAATGAATTACATAGGTAGGCGCTACCAAAATTTTAACAAAAACCAAATTCTACATAGAGACACACAAGATCGACGCTACCCATTCGGCATGCCTATTTTGGAGGTCGCACTACAGAATTACAAATAATTTGGTGGAGGTGCTACAAAACCTCACTACCCAGAGCACTACTGAATGACGCTACCAATAGGTACCAGGAATCAAGGAGTTCGAATTCTCATCCTAGTGAGTGGTTGATGATGTGGAGAAAGGTAGACATGGTAGCTGGTAGCATGATAACAATTTACAAGCCTCTGAAGGACACTTGGCATGTAAGGATATGCACATCAAAGAAGATCAAGTCATTTCAAAGTTGGTTGGATCAGTGGCCAACATTTTCCTTTTTTTATAGCTTAGTTGTTAGCTTAGTTGTTAGAGGAAATAACTATTTGGATATTTTCATGGGAGGAAGACCATCTTGCACCTCCAACTGTTTCCTTTCCTTTTTGTTATAAATAGATAGTCTAAATGCTTTAGTAGGTTCGAATGGTTGAGCTAGGCTCCCTTATTTTGTAATATTTTGATGAAGCTATTGGTTAACTAGTTATGTACTTTATTTGAGACTTCATGATTAATATAAGTCATCTTTATTACTCCAGGTTATTTTCCTCTGATACTGAAGTATTCATGATTGAATGATTCACATGGATTGTTGTAGTGATATTATGATGAATGTTTGATTATAGTATTATTATGATGTTCTTCAGTTTCCTTAAACTTTGAATTCAAGAAGATATTATGTTTGAGTTTTTCTTCCTTAGGCTAATTGAATACCTGATGTCCATATCAGACCTCTACATTTTCCTCACCAAATTATTCCCTCTATTTACCTTTACTCCCACGTACTGACTAAAGTTAATCAAGACCTCAATTGCTTGTGCATGCCAGCCCGGATTTATGAGTTAGAACATTATTATCTTGAGTCTTGTCCATTTGACCTCTTGAAACCTCATTTACATTTACACATAACTTGATGGGTACTGGGCTTACCTTCTATTCAATATGAGGGTGATTCCTAGTGCTAATAGATAGGATCACTGAGAAACACACAATCAAAAGATACACAACATTTATCCTTGGAAACCCTCATGGGGAAGAAAACCCAGCAAAAACTTCCTTAATATAGATAGCCAAGACAATCAACCAAACACTAGAGAATATTCTCTACTGAGTAATGTGCCTCTCTCTCTTCCTTCTTCTTCAAATGAAACTACCAAACTTGCTCTCTAGATGATCGAATGAGTGAGTGAACAAATGAGGCATTGACTTCCTTTATTTATACAAACTGGCAGGTGTTGAAAATGTGTCTCTTCACTGGGCAGAGACAAATTGTCTTCTGAGTGGTTAAAACCACTTTAAATTGTCTAGGGTTCGACTTCTCAATTTTCATAATATATTTAGGGTTTGACCAATCCGCAAAAGGGGATTTGGTCAATTACAATGCCCAACATGGTCAATCCACAAAAGGGGATTCATCTAATTAATAATAAATCAATAATAAATAGAATACTCTTTGTAGTTACAATATTTCAACACTCCCCCTTAACAAGAAGGGTATTCTACAACATCATCAGGAGAGAGAGAGAGACGGAAACAACATCAACAATGTCTGGAACACTCTCTAACATATCTATAAATCATCAGAATTTGTTCTCATAATCAATATCATCATTCACAATAGGGAGTTGGAATGGCATCATCATCATCTGCATCAACATCGATTAGTATAACACTAATAAATCATCATTAATAACAACACAAGGTTAATACAACATCAACAACAACAATATCACAACACAAAGGTTGGAGCATCATCAACAAAAAAAACATCACAGCATGAAGGATGAAGTATCATCAACAACAACAACATCACAACACAAAGGCTGGAGTATCATCAACATCAACACTAGGTTGGAAATATTCAACACGAAGTTGGCATATCAACTACATCAGCACAAGAAAGGATATATTCAGCATGAGGCTAGAAATATTCAGCACGAGGCTCACATCACAACAACATCATAACGAAGCTAGAAATCTTCAGAACGAGGCTGGCATCACAACAACATCAGCACGAAGCTGGAAATCTTCAGCACTAGGCTGGCATCACAACAACATCAACACGAGGCTAGAAATATTCAACACTAGGCTGACATCAACACTACTCCCCCTTTCGAGGGAGGTCCTTTCAGACTACACCAAGCTTATCTTGAAAGTGATCAAAATTTACACAAGATAGAGGCTTGGTCAACACATCAACAACCTGTTCATCTGTGCTAACATACTGGAGATTTATGGCTCCTCTATGCACCATATCACAGATGTAATGATATTGGATCTCTATGTGTTTTAACTTGTCATGGAACACATGGTTCTCTGTCATCTTTATGCAACTCTGTTTATCACATAGAATCATGGTTGCTTCCATCTCCAGATTGAATAGACCTGTCAACAACTTCTAAATCCATATGGCTTCACAACTCGCAGAACATGCAACAATGTATTATGCTTATATTTTTCTGAGAGAAATGATTGATTGCTTCCTACTCTTCCATGAGATCATGGTTGACCCAAGACTGAAAAACATCATGAAGTTCTCTTTCTGTCATAGGCACTTCCATCCCAATCTAAATCAGTATAACCACTCAATCTGAAGTCATGATCTCCATTATAACTAAGACCACAATCTAATGTACCCTTAAGGTACCTCATCACTTTTTTTACAACAACCAGGTGATCACATCTTGGCTCTACCAAAAATTGACTCAAGGTGTTCACAACAAAACATATATTTGGCCTGGTGTTTTTCAGATACATCAATGATCCAATGATCTTTTTGTAAATTGTAGCATCAATCAATTTTGATGAAGTGTCAACTAGGAGCTTCAACTTTGTTTCCATGGGTGTATTCATGGAATTTCACTCCAACATATCAAATCTCTTCAGTGTTTCAACTGCATACTTCCCTTGGTTAAGGAATATCTTCTCTGGGCTCTACCAGACCTCAAGATCTAAGAAATAGTGCATTAGGCAAAGGTCTTTCATATCAAATTCTGCAGTGAGCTTCTTCTTACAGTCAGTGATGATATTTTCTTCTCCAGTTAAGAATAAGTCATCCACATACAACAACAATATAATAGGCTCATCATTCATAAAGCTAAGAATAAGTCATCCATACAACAACAATATAATAGGTCTATCATTCATAACCTTGAAGTAAAGGTCTGAATCAACTTTTACTCTTTGTAAAGCCTAAGCTCATCAAAAATCACCACCCTTTTCCATACCAAGCTCTAGGAGCTTGCTTCAATCTATACAAATCCTTCTTCAACTTGCACACATGAGTATTATTGTCTTCAACTTCAAACCCTTGAGGTGGTTCTATATACACTTCTTCTTCAATGACACCATTCGAGAAAGTTGTTTTCACATCCATCTGGTGTAACTTCCACTTCATCTTAGTTGAAATAGCTATGATGGTTCTGATTGAAGTTTATCTGGCTACATGAGCAAACGTCTCTTCATAATAAATGCATTCCTTTTGAGAAAATCCAGGAGCAACAAACCTTGCTTTATATTTCTCAATACTTCCATCGGCAACATGTTTTATTTTAAAAATCCATTTGGAAGATACCAAATCCTTGCTCTTCGGTCTGGGAACTATTTCCCATACATCATTCTTTATGATGGATTGGTATTCTTCTGTCATGACATCTACCCATTCTTTCTTCTAAATAGCTTCTTCAAAGAAATTAGGCTCCTTCTCTAAGAGATCACACATCAAAGCCATATAACTGGAGAATGGCTTGGGTTTCTTCACTTGTCTCATGGTTCCTTCGGGGGCACCATACTTCTCTCCATATTGAATAAGTTCCCTTGCCCAGGCTAGCTTTCTCTTGTGGGAGATCTTTCTCTGGGTAGGTTCTTGAGATTCTATTATGTCATGATCTTTTAGAATCTCCTCATCAGGGGAAGTTATGACTTCCTTCACTGGTTTTGTAACTTTGGGAGCCACAAGTTCTTCTTCATATACTTCTTCAAGATGTAATCTTCTTGATTTCTTGAGTGATGCTTCTTCATCAAAGGTTACATCCCTACTAATCTCAATATGATGATAACTTGGTATATAAATTTTGAAGGCCTTGGATACCTCACAATATCCAACAAATATTCCATTCTTTCCTAGAGGGTCCTACTTGGTTCTCTTCTCTTTCAGAATGTGTACAAACGCCGAGAAGCCAAATATTTTGAGATGGCTTACTTCTGGATTCTTTCCGAAGAATATATTTTCAGGGGTTTTGAACCCAAGTGCACTATGGGACAATCTATTTTGTACATATACTGTTGTTTTTGCTACTTTTGCCCATAAGTGCATCAAAAAATATTGATCATGGATCATAGTCTTCACTGCTTCCATTATAGTTTCGTTCTTTCTTTCTGCTACACCATTTTGTTGACAATTGTAGGGAGTGGTGAGCTCACTCTTGATCTCGGCATCTTTGCAAAATTTTGCAAACTCTTTTGAGGTGTATTCTTCTCCATTCTCTGACCTAAGTATCTTGATATTTCTTTCAGAGAGATTCTCTATCAAGGCTTTGAACTCCTTGAATTTACTGAACACTTCATCTTTTGATTTCAAAAAGTAAACCCAGGTTTTGTGAGAATAGTCATAAATAAAAGATACATAATATACATACCCACTGATGGAGGTTGATGGCATTGGTCCACATACATCTCGGTGAATGAGCTCTAGGACTCCTACTTTATTATCTCTCTTCGGGAAAGGGTTCTTGATGTTCTTTCCTTGTGCACATCCGTTGCACACACCTTCATGGTCAACCTTGAATTCTGGTAGACCTATGATTGTGTTTCTTACATATGGTAATGCTTTGTAGTTGATGTGAGCTAGTATTCTATGCCAAATTTCACATGGATTCTCAATGTAATGGGTCAAGATTGCTTCTGAGTGACCATTTAGCTTATACAATCCACCTTCTTCTGTTCCAATAACAATTGCTTCTTCCATGGTTTTTCCTTTGGGCCACATAAGAACTTCTCCATCTATGAAGGCAACTCTGAATCCTTTCTTTTCTAAAGCTGAGATATAAAGTAAGTTCTTTGTCAAACCTGGTACATATAGTACATCCTTCATCTTCATTGGGGTCCCTGAATCAAGTTTGTAATTTGATTCTCCTACTCCTTTGATAGGGTATTGATAATCATCTCCAAGTGTAACTTTCTATGGAAACTTATTTTTTGTAAGGCAAGAGAGAATGTCTCTTTGACCTGTCATATTCTTGGAAGCACCCTTGTCTATGAGCAAGTGTCCTCACCAGGTGACACTGATCCTGAGAGGGAAGAGATTAAGACATAGTCTTCAATCTGTTCTTTTATCATCTTTATGGGTGGCTCTTCATCTTCAACTGCATGGGCATGGTGCCTCTTGTTTCTCTTCTTGTATTCATCTCGTCTAGCTGGAAAATTCTTAGCAATATGTCCCACCTTGTCACAATGGTAACATTGGTAGGATGAGAAATCTTTTTCTCTTCTTTGACCTTTCTGAAACATCTGGAATCTCCTTGGAGGATGAGATTATTTATGTCTATATTTGTTTTGGGGGTGAGAATCCTTATGATTTTATTTCTGAAAGTAAGACCTCTTTCTTCCTCCTTTAGTATGAGTGGCTAGGGCTTGATCTTCATCTCTTGATATAAATGCTCCTCGGTTAGCTACTCTCGCTTCTTGTTGAACACATTCTTCCTAAAGACTGTCAAAGTGTAGTTTCTCCTTTCTGGCACAAATAGTTTGGATGAATGCATGCCAAGGTCTTGTGAGACCATTAAGGGATGCCATTATAAGTTCGTCTTCATCTATAGTATCTTCAATTGCTTCTATTTGTTCTTTGAATTGTGATATTTTGGAGAAATATCCTTGAATTGTTTCTCCTTTCTGTATCCTTGTACTTTTGAGTTGAGTTATTAGATTCATCTTCCGATTGGTGTTATTTCCTTCATATAATCTAGTTAAGGAATCAAACATTTATTTTGGAGTCTTATTTGAAGTCACTTTAGGAATCGACTGGTCTTTAATGGAATCTGCAATGATTCTTTTGGCCCTAGCTGTTTTGGTGTTTTTCTTTAGCTGCAACATCCACAGGTTCTGGTACATCTTCTTTAATGAATCTTACTAGGTAATTCTCTTCAAGAATGAGTGAAATCCTATACTTCTAGGAACATAAGTTTTCCACACCTTCTAGCTTGTCAACAAGCTTAGTTCTTGTAGACATCTTTACCGGGAGCAAGGAAAACGGCCAAAAATTGAAAATGCTCAGAATTTAATTTTGAACTTACCAAGAGGTGTGCTTGGCTGAGGTGAGTAGCTTGGTGCAATTAGATTTTAGAAAATCCAAAATTTTCTCCTTCAAACTTGACCAACGGAATTTTGGATTGGTACTCCTAGTTTTTTGGTTTTCTAGTACAGATGAAAACTAGGGTTTTACTTTCCGGGAGTTCTATCCACTGAAAAGGTGCCCTAAAGGTGCCAATGAGTTACCTAGGCTAGGGTACACTTTGCTAGATGATTTTTGGGATGAAATTCCTCTTTAATAAAAATCCATAATTTTCTTGTACGACAAGAGTGACATTTTTCTTTATCTAGTGAAAGATGCTCTCTTCAGCTTAGCTCTTAAAGCATGTTAAGGTTTAATGTATTATTAGTTTTTTTTTCAATTTACTAGTTAACCATAGCATATATAGGATCACTGAGAGAAACACAATCACAAAATACACAAAATTTATCCTGGGAAACCCTCATGGGGAAGAATACCCAACAAAAAATTCCTTAATATAGATAGCCAATACAATGCCAAGAAAATAAACCAAAAACTAGAGAATAGCGTCTACTGAGTAATGTGCCTCTCTCTCTTCCTTCTTCTCCAACTACAACTACCAAACTTGCGCTCTGGATGATCGAATGAGTGAGTGAACAAATGAGGCACTGGCCTCCTTTATTTATACAAACTGGCAGGTGCTGAAAAGGTGTCTCTTCACTAGGCAGGGCTGACTTGTCTCTTGAGTGGTTAAAACCACTTTAAATTTCCTGGGGGCCGACTTATCAATTTGCATAATATATTTAGGTTTTGAATAATCGACAAAAGGGAATTTGGTCAATTACAATGCCTAACATGATCAATCCACAAAAGGGGATTGATCTAATGAATAATAAATCAATAATAAATAGAATACTCTTTCCAGTTACAATATTTCAACAAGGTGCAGTATTTCTTGTCACTTAGGATGAAACTAAACTACCCTTCAAAGGTATTGACATAAATAATACGGAAAGTTCTTTCAGATTTATCACATAGGTTTTTTGATACTCGATGTTTCAAACCAAACTAGTGTGGTCCATCATCAGGAAAAAAGTTTTGTGAGATATGAAGGAAAAAAGATATAACAAGTGTAAATAAATACTTGAAAATTTGTTATGAGGAGCCTATTTATTAAAAATGAAATTAGGAATTATAAAACTTAAGAAAATTTATTTGTTGGTTTATTAATTATTTATTTGTTTGTTTATTAATTTTTTTATTTATTAAGAGCCGAATAGAATTTTTTTTTATAAATTAATATCTAGAATTATTCATATTGGTTAGTGTAGGGATCCAATTTTGACTAATTTTCCATCCATCATCTCTGTTTAGATTGTTAGGTTGTTTTTCAATTTCGATTGCTTCTCTGAATTTCCTATTGTGATAGTGATCTATCTTGGCAAGAATTTTGGCCTCTTCAATACAAATGTGATGTTTAGTTTTGTCTAAATGTTCTGCGAGAGCTGAGGGATGAGTGTGATTGTGTTTGATGTCAGCGACATATTTAATACTATATTGAAAATAGTATTAAAAACCTCTCAGATAATGTTAAAGAAGAAATTAGACAAGACTACTCAGTAATTCTCCGTAGAGTAAAATGACCAAAGAGCAATATCACCAAAGAAGAATTTTTGGCTCTAAAATCCCTAAACAATAACAAGAATTTAATAGTTCTAAAAGCAGACAAAGGTGGGGTTGTTGTCATTATGAACAAGGAAAACTACATTGAAAAAATGTTGGATCACCTCAATAATAGTGGAAGTTATAATAAACTTAATAAAAACCCCCTAAATAAGATTGCAAAAGAAGTCTCCAATGCCATTAAATTAAGTAACATAAAATATGATGATAAAAAGAAATTCCATGTTAGCTGCCCTTCCACCCGATTTATGGAATTCCTAAAATTCATAAGGAAGGGGCCCCTCTTAGACCCATCGTCAACACAATAGGCAGCCCTACTTATCAACTTGAAAAATACCTAGCTCATAAACTCAAACCCTTAGTCGGCAACACTAGATCCTTTGTTAAAGACTCCTCTTTCTTTGTTAACAATATCAAAAACAATAAATTGGACAAGGATGACACCCTCGTCAGCTTTGATGTTGTTTCTCTCTTCACTAAAATTCTCATTGACGAAGCAATGAAATTCATCAAGAACATCACTGACCTAGGTATTGCTAACTTAGTTGATTTTTATTTTAAATCCACTTTCTTTAGTTTCCAAGGCGACGTTTATGAACAAACCTGTGGGGTTGCTATGGGATCCTCCCTCTCTCCCATCATAGCCAATTTATTCATGGAGGATTTGGAAAACAATGCCCTAATCTCCTCACCCTTCAAACCTAAATACTTGAAAAGGTTTGTTGATGATACCTTTGTCATTTGGCCCCATGGTTGTGACAAATTATATGAATTTGTGACTCACCTTAATAAACAATCCGATCACATAAAATTCACTATGGAGGTTGAAAATAATGGTAGTCTTCATTTTCTAGATGTCATGGTTATAAAAAGACCTGATGGATCCTTATCCCATCAATTTTATAGGAAGAAAACTCACACTGAACAATACCTTCATGCCGATTCCCATCATCACCCTTCCCAAAAACTAGGTGTTCTCAACACCTTAGCCACTAGAGCCTTCAGAATTTTTGATGATGAACACCTTGAGGAAGAGAAAAATCACCTCCTCAATGTTTATAAAGATAATGGCTATAAAAAACATCAGGTGATGAAAGTCTTTCAAAATGCCACTAAAACACACAGGAATAAAGAACAAACAAATAATGATGTGTCCAAGGTTTACTTACCCTACATACAAGGGACAACAGACAAGCTTGCTAGGATTTTAAAGAAGAAAAGCATTGGGGCAACTTTCAAACCCTTAAACACTATTAGGAATTCCCTTAGGTCAGTCAAAGACTATGTTGATCCCATCGAACAAAAAGGTGTCTATATGATCCCGTGCTCGTGTGGTAAACAATACATAGGATAAACAGGTCATTCCTTTAGAATTAGGATTCAAGAACATGCCGCTGACATCAAACACAATCGCACTCGTCCCTCATCTCTTGCAGAACATTCAGACAAAACTAAACATCACATTTGTATTGAAGAGGCCAAAATTCTTGCCAAGATAGATCACTATCACAATAGGAAATTCAGAGAAGAAATCGAAATTGAAAAACAACCTAACAATCTAAACAGAGATGATGGATGGAAAATTAGTCAAAATTGGATCCCTACACTAACCAATATGAATAATTCTAGATATTAATTTATAAAAATAAAATCTAGTCATCTCTTAATAAATTAAAAAAATTAATAAGCAAACAAATAAATTTTCTTAAGTTTTATAATTCTTGATTTGATTTTTAATAAGTCGGCTCCTCATAACAACTTTTCAAGTATTTATTTACACTTGTTATATATTTTTTCCTTCATATCTCACAAAGCTTTTTTCCTGATGATGGACCACACTAGTTTGGTCCGAAATGTCGAGTATCAAAAAACTTATGTGATAAATCCGAAAGAACTTTTTGATCAAAACAATGGTCGCAAAAGCCTTAGACCAGAAATAAATAACATGAACAATTGTTGCGGTAGGGCACAAATATTGGGGGATTTTGCTGTGTAGTTTATCAAATATGGTATCAAACTCGCTAATTTTCTCGTTCTCCTTTTTTTTTATATGGTTGAATTGAGTCATTAAAATTCTGCTATATTTCTTTAATGACCATCTGGTTTTCAATAACTTAACAAAGTCTTCATAAGTGGTGAGGTTATTATCTTTTAATCCATCAAACCACCTTTTGGAATATTTAGTGAGAGATGTTGCTAGCAACTTCATTGCAACATCTTCATGTTCCACTCCTTCACTTTGCATGTCTTGATTGATGGCATGTAGATGTTAATCTGTGGTGATTACATTATGTTAGAATATAATGGATGTCCTCATTTTACCATTGAAAATATCACTATTGTCACCCAACCATAGGCTGAAGCCACCCTCCAAGCACCTTAACCTTGACAGAGAATCACTCTAGAAGAAAACCATAGGCTAGATAGCCAAACAAAGGGTAGCACACCTTTCCCCAAGGATAGCGCACCAACAAGAGATGATCAGATTGTCCAAACCCTAGCCAAGATATAGTCCAAGATAAATCGTAATTTCTAACTGCAGCAGCTGCAATGACATCTCTCCTCCAAACTTGCGCACAAAACTGGGCATTGTAGTGCACACAAGTGCTGCTTTGCAATTCTGAGACTACCTGCCAGAATGAAGACTAGCCTCCTATATTTATAGTAATTCTGGCTAACTACCTGGGCTGACTTCTCATTCTGGTTATCTTTCTGTTCAATATATATTATTTCTTCTGGTTGACTTCTTCTCTTGGAGGCTAATAACCTAATACAAATTATCTTCTTGAGTCGACAAGTCTTCTAGGGTTATTATCCAATTCATTATGGTTTCTTCTTGCTTTTCGGAGTATTCTATTCTCTTCAGGTTTACACGTGGAGGTATTTACCTCTCGCAACTACCATAATATCAACACTCCCTCCTAGCTAGGGAGGTATTACAGGTAATGGTATTGAGCAAAAAACATACCATTCACCTGGTAGCATCAACATAGTTGTCTAGACTATCTCATGATTAGATCATGAGCACCATCATCACCATTAGTGTCATCAGCCGCATCATCTCTCAGAACCATACTCTATCTTAGTAATCAGACATGATACTCACTCCACAAAGTGACACAAGAGCCTTTCTTCTAATCTAGAAGAGTAAATGTTCTGAAGCATTTTCTGTTTGGGAAATCTCTGTTCATTGATCATCCATCTAGTTGATAATCATTTTCAACATTATTGATAATCTTCAAGGCAATCGGAATAATATCATTCAATAGAGCACAACTGTGTCTATCCATAGTAGTACACAACTACAATCCAATGGTACACTACCACACCAAGTAGCACACAAATACTTGATCAAACAGTGGAGCACATCCACCGCAGTAGTATACATCTACTATCTAGAGACATACGGTCTTCATAACAATCATCTGATATCAACCTGCACAGAAACAATGTTATGATATAAACTGAAT
>SNQJ01S0022547.1:55711-67002 GCA_010110895.2 Picea sitchensis
GTTGTTTCATGAAATAATCCATAGTTTGCCCATTCCAAGGTTTCCATTTTATGCAACAAGATTCATAGATCTCATAATCT
Organism: Picea sitchensis; assembly: GCA_010110895.2. NCBI lineage: Eukaryota > Viridiplantae > Streptophyta > Pinopsida > Pinales > Pinaceae > Picea > Picea sitchensis. The sequence continues at coordinate 55,792 of SNQJ01S0022547.1, forward strand.
CAAAGGGTTCCCACATCTCGATTTCCACAGAGAGTAGGTCCATAGATCTAAAACAATACAGATCTCTCCCTCTAGACTAGTTCAAGCCTTGTTGCCTCAAGGTTTTGAGTCCTCTATTCTATAAACATAGTCCTTTGTTCAACATTGCAACCTAGGGGCACCTTTTCTCTTCAGCTGGCCTCACAATGCCTCCACACAAAGATCCTTTGAAATTCGACTCAAATTCCAACACATCAAATCCTGTCCAAGATCTTGCCTCCATCCTCAATGAGCTGCTCAGAATGCAACAACAAAATAATCCATATCCATTCCGGTTGGACACTCGAATCCAACTACCCAAGTTTGTTGGCCAAACAAATGGTAAAATGGTGGATTCTTGGATCCATATCCTATCCACCTATTTCAATACATGTCCAGGCCTTACCGAGGGAAGAAAACTCCATATTGTAACCTTGCAATTCGAAGGACTAGCACAAACTTGGTGGGATACACAACAAGAGAAGACGACGTTTGTGATAGAGATTGGGGATGCTCCAAAATCCTCTACTTCGCAGCCCATCAAAACATGGGCTCAACTTTCCGAAGCTTTGAGAAATCACTTCTAGCCACCTCGGTATGTGCAATCCTTATGGATCAAATGGCACCAACTTCGACAACTCCCTTCAGAAGGAGTGCAAGGCTACATAGAATTATTCTACAAGATGAGCCTCTTACTTCATGTTCTAGATCCGGAAGAGGTACTCATATTAAAATTTGTGGATGGTTTATTAATTCAATTCCGTCGAGAAGTAGAGTTGTTTGAAAATCCAAATTTAGATAAAACATTTCATAGATCTTTGGCTATAGAAAGGAAGGTCACTCCTAGAGGTCGTATTCATCAATCATGCCCTTACACCAACTCCCCCTCCTCTGAACCATCCAGTTCCCATCCCTCAGCTCGCTTTCCACCTCCTCGGACTCAAAACCCCACACCTAATACAACTACAAGGACACCCTGGTGCTCATTCCACAAAACTACTTCACATAATTCATCAGATTGTCAAATCCTCCAAAATCTAAAAACCAACAAAACTCTACTCGCTGAGCTCATTGCGCCTTCCCAAGTAGAATATACTAAAGGAGTTCCTTTCGACAATCCCACATAAGTATATACCTCATTGATTCTAATGACTCGAAAAGATTTGAACACATCCACCCAACCCCTCTTCACCCATAACTGCCAAATCAAAAACTCCTTGGCTTTACTGATTATGGACAATGGAAGCCAAAAAATATTGGTGTCTCAAGCCCTTGTCAACCGCCTTAATATTTTCACCACTCCACATCCGCAACCATGTCAACTCGGATGGTTCCAAAAGGATGGCCCTCACCTCCTAGTTTCCAAGCGTTGTCTAGTAATTTTCGTCATAGGCCAATTCAAAGATAATGTCCTCTATGACGTCTCCCCCTTGGATTGTGGAGATTTGTTGCTCGGTATCCCATTCCAAACCCAAAGAAATGCTATCTATCTATCCAAATCCCTCCACTACCAAATTACCAAAGAAGTCCACACTTATATATTAACTACAGCAAAACCCAAACCCTCTTCTACCAAAGAAAAAATCCCACATGTACACTAAAACCAATGTGTCTCTCTCTATTTGGTGCGCCCAATAACACCAAACAATACAACGCACCCTTTTCCTGAAACTATGACTCCCCTCCCCCATGAGTTTGCAGAGGTATTTCAACCTCTGGAGGGACTTCCCCCCTCCCACTACATTGACCATTCCATTCATCTCATCCCCAGATATGCCTTACCTAACACCCCTACTTACCGGTTGGCCCCAACAAAAACAGAGGAAATGGAAAGACAACTAACCGACCTCATCAACTCTAGCCACATCAAACCTTCATCTTCTCCCTATGCTTCTTCCGCCTTTGTCATCCCTAAACGAGATACCTCATAAATGTTCCTTGTCACTAATTACCGAGCCTTTAACAAAGCCACAATAAAAAATTGTTACGCCCTTTCCCGGATTGAGGAACTACTCGACACCCTCCAAGGAGCTAAGTGGTTTACTAAATTGGATTTGATAGTTGGCTACCATCAAGTTCAAATGAACCCAAATGATGTTTGGAAAACAACGTTCAAGACCAAATTTTGTATTTTTGAGTGGAAATTCATGCCTTTCAGTCTCACCAACGCCCCAACCACTTTCATGAGGCTCATCAATGACACCTTTAGATCACTTTTGGGTCGATTTGTGGTCATCTACTTATATGACATTCTCATCCTCAGTCAGACATGGTACACTCACATGAAACATGTCCGACAAGTTCTCCAAATTCTCCAAGAACACAAGTTGCAAGCCAAAGAGAAGAAATCATATTTTGGTGAGACTTCAGTCCCGTATCTCATCTTTGTGTTCAGCTCAGAGGGTATTCAACCAGATACAGCTCACATCGAAGAATTGAAACAATGGCCTCTACCTTCTTCATCTAAGGAGTTGAAAATCTTTTTGGGTGGCATCAATTTCTATCTTAAGTTCATTCCCTCTTTTTCAAATCTTGCTCAACCTTTGCATCAACTCTCGGATACTTTTTCTAGATTCACCTCAACCAAAGAAGAAACTACTAACTTTTCTCCAATCAAAGACGCCCTCTGCTCATCCCCTATTTTACATCTTCCAGACCTCTCCCAACCCTTTGAGATTGAGTTTGACAGCTCACAATATGCTATTGGTGTCGTACTTAAACATGGAGGACACCCCATTGCTTACCACTCTGAAACCCTGTCTAAGGAAAAGAAAAATTATAGTACCTATGACAAGGAATTTTATAGTTTGGTGCAAGCACTTAAATAATGGAGGCATTATTTGTTGGGTAAAGAAACCATTCTCCATACCAACCACCACACTTTTATTTTCATTAACTCTCAATCGAATATTCATAGGCCTTCCATGCAACCTCAAGTTGAAAAAATTATCATAGCCTCTACCTTATGCTCACAATCCAAGCCATCCAACTGGAAGCATGGGTTGTTTCAACCACTATCACTTCCTTCTCGGCTTTGGGAGTCAATCTCAATGGACTTACTAAGTGGACTTCCAACAACCCAAAAGAAACATGATGCAATCTGGGTAGTGGTATGTCGCTTCAGCAAAATGGCACTTTTTATCCCATGCACAAAGACTACTATCACAACACAAATAGCAGAACTCTATTTCCATCATGTCCGGCCCCATTTTGGCCTCCCAAGAACTATCATCTCACACAAAGACTCTCTCTTCCTCAGTACATTTTGGAAGACCATATGGGCGGTATTGGGGTGCCACTTGAAGTTTTCTACTACATTCCATCCTCAAACGGATGGACAAAGAGAGGTTGTCAACAGAGACTTCATGCATGCTCTCCGAACTCACTTTGGGTGCAACAAACAATGGGACAATTACTTACACATTCTCCAGCATAGCTACAACAAGGCAACACATTCTTCTACATTCTTTTCACCTTTTGAAGTCTGCTTGGGATTACAACCAGCATCTCCAATTGAGGTTCCACTCACTTGGCATCCTCAAGGTACCTTCCATCAACAACACGAACAACTTTTAGCTCAACAATTTCTCCAACAAATTGCACAATGCCACAGTGCAGTCACATCAACACTCAAAGCAGCCCAAGATCATGCCAAGCAGTGCCATGAAAAAAAATAACCTTCATGGCCTTTTGTTGGGGCTCAGAAATGTCATATTTTCATCCATCTTTTCCTTCATCATTCTTCACATTTCATCGCCCCATTAACCTTTCACGATATCACTTCCATAAATATACTTGGGTTTCACCTTATTGTTCTCCACTTTATTCATCTTAGTATTAAAAGGGAATTTTTGATTAAATGTTAGAAAATTGACATGTTTTCATATATATCTCAAATATGTGTGAGCGTTGTAATGTGTAGGAATATGTGAAGGATTAATTCAAAGGACTTCTCAAATGCTTCCTCCACCATTTCAATATTTGAGGATATAATTCAAGCCCATTCCAAGGAGAAGATCATGGATATTTGGTTGGAATATCTTATCTACGATATATGAGAGATATGTGTGAGGATTTAAAGGGATTATATTTTGCAATAATGGAAAATAGGTTGAGAGGAAAATGGATCTGTAATAATGAGATGGTTATCTTATCTTCAAGGATCTCATGTATAAAAGAGAGTGTTCTCTCTTCATGAGAATTCAATTAGAAGAAATTAGAATTCAATCAGTTGTAAGTAGAGAATTAGAGTACTCATTAATGGTAGTCATTAGGATTCGAAAGAGAAAGGGATTCTTAGCTTTTATTCATGCTTTTGGTTTTCATGCTTTTATTATTTTGTTATGAAGATTGATTTGGTTATTGTAATAGAAGATTGTTTCATTGGCGCGAGCTCACATATGTTGTCGTGTTATTTAACTCTTCAGATGTTGTACATGTTTTTCCTTCATGTAGTTCTCCATTTCTATATTAATTCCTTCACGCAATTTCTCATTCCTAGATTAATTTCATTTACGCAACTAGATTAATTCAATTCCAAGTCGTGTGTTAGATTAATAATTCTATTTCATTCGTGTGTTAGATTAATGATCCAATTTCAGTTGTAGCTTAAACATTAGATTAGATTAGTCCCACTTCAATATTGCATATACTTTTTGTGTGCATCGTCAGTTTACAAACCCTGGGTTGATGAATTAGATAGTTGGGTAAATACTACAATGCAATTAATTCAACATTAGTTTGGCCCAATGTAACGACTGTTGTTCCTTTTGTTCTGATTGTTGTTCCTTTTGTAGGTTGTGTTGTTCCTTTGAATAGAACAACTATTGTTCCCTTTATGATTATTGCATCTCTGGAGGCTGAGTATTGAAAATGAATGGTAATAACCTACGTAGGTGACAAGTAAAACGCTTGTGCCAGCGCCTACCTTTGGTTGATGCATAGAGGTTGTTTTTAGGACATCTTTAGAGCCCAACATTTTGGCTTCATTGTCGGGGAAGCACAATGGATTGGAATTTAGATTTCTTTTTCATGTAACTATGATTAGACATGCTCCTAACTCTAATGTGACATATGGGTAAGGACATGTACCGTAGTGTAAATTTCAATTCCTACAAGTGTGGTAGTTTAAATTTATTTTTCATGCAAGTGTGATTAGACATGCTCCTAACTTTGAGGTGACATATGGGTAAGGACATGTAGGGTAGTGTAAATTTCAATTCCTACAAGTGTGGTGGTTTAAATTTCTTTTTCATGCAAGTGTAATTAGACATGCTCCTAACTCTGAGGTGACATATGAGTAAGGACATGTAGGGTAGTGTAAATTTCAATTCCTGCAAGTGTGGTAGTTTAAGTTTATTTTTCATGCAAGTGTGATTAGACATGCTCCTAACTCTCACGTGACATATGGTTAAGGACATGTAGGGTAGTGTAAATTTCAATTCTTGCAAGTTAGTGTAAATTTCAATTATGCAAGTGTGATCTACATGTGTTGGTTCTAAGGGTCATAGAGATGCTTCAGTGTAGATTCCTCACTGTCCCTAACAACTATCAAGAACGTTTTAATTTCTGCAACTATGAAGACTAATTATTTTCCATTTCAGTAAGAGTGTTTTTATTCAAGTTTTTTTTGTTTTGGTTTTGGGTGCTGTAAGAATCCTTTTTTTAACATCGCTTAACAATGAGTTTAAGCTTGGAACAACTCACTCAGGTCCTAACAAAAGTAGGGATCTCCTCTTCTCTGGAAGAGGAGATCTTGATAGTAGTTGGAAGCTTAATTAATCTTCCAGAGGTGAGTGAAGAATCAACATACGAAGAATCATGCATATTTAATAAATAACAATTAGGCGAGTAGGAGGTCGAGGAGGACAATGATGAGCTACAACATGATCTCAGTAAGATAAATTATGCCTTCGAAAACTTGATCGAACACTGGTTTCAAGATAGTACTAGGTTAGTTCCACTTAGTTTTCTTTTTATTATGTTAATTTAAAACTTCAACAACTAATTTTGCACTCCCATACATATTCTTGAATATCGATTTCTAAATTGAAAGATAACATTTTTTTATTACTGTTGCGTGCATGGCTACATTGGTTGTTTGATTATACGTAACAACTCTCTCATTTGTAATTAGCATAGAGTAGGTAGGTTTTTTTAGTTTTTCTTTTAGCTTTCAATAAGTATGTGTTTCATGGGATCAGAAAGTAGGATGACTAAATTGATTTTAGGACTTGAATTTTAATTGTTGATGATGAAAAAATTGCCTAATATATTTTTCGTCTACAATTTTCAATAAGTTTGTTCCATCTGCTCACAATATTTTTTAATAAGTTTTGCATTGAATTTTTAAAGTTTTTTATCTTTTGAAAACATAAAAAGAGAAAAATATAATAAACTTTTGCCTCTATCCTTCGATCTGCAAACAAAACAATACAACAAAAATTAAAAAGAATACAACACAAATTATAAAGAAAAAATGAAGAAAGTAAATTGAAGATATCTCACAAACAGGGATCTGGGTTCTTGTGATTTTTGGACTGGAAGTGCATGATGTTATGATAAAAAAAACCAATACATTTCAGCCCAATATAGTGCATGAGTTTCGAGAAAATCAAGATAGTCACCTTCAACCATTTTTAATTTTTCTCGAAAACCGTGATGTGGGTATTGTTGATTTTCGACGTGTAGAAGCATTCATAACATAGGAACATGCCTGCAAACTTTCAGCTCAATCCAGTTCCCTATTTGTGAGAAAATCACATTTGGCTCCCTGCAAATACACCCCTATAACAACCTGCAAACAAAACAATATATCATAAATTCTAAATGCAGAGAACAAAGGCAGGTCTAAGGTTCTATTTTTCCTACCAGTGTATCCTCATTAGGGAATCAAAGATGAAGGCAGTCAATCAATAACTTGGTTTCAGCTAACCTTCACTAGAACGAGACTCTAATTTATTTGATCAGAATCAGATTGTTTATCTGTGCATGAACATCTACTTGTATATTACTCGCGCGCTATAATTAAAATGAAGAGAACAACGTTGAAGAAGATATGCATCCTTCACTCGGCGAAATGGAATTGCATGGTAAAACTGGACGGGATAAAAGCGCACTCGAATAACTGACTAAAGGAATGAGCAGGTAACTTCATGTTGAGAGGTATCAACCAGGTAAGCAGATCGATTTTTTTCTCAACATATCCCCTCAAATCTGTTTTTAGATTGATATTCAACCGAACAAAGAATTTTTTTTCTTCAGGACATTCGAAAACTAAAATCTGATTTGATTGTATTAATGATTTGCAGCGATCATCGATGATATTATTCCCAAACCATCACGAAATGCAGGGATTCGAGTTCTCTAGCTACGCCAGACAAAATAATATTTGGTGGCTCTTGCTATTAATCCCGACGCGCTTGCTATCTCAAGTTTTTATTTTTTAAATAAAGATGGAAATATTTTTTATTTTATCCTTCAAATCAATTGAGCGCACTTATTAATTGAGAATTAACTAGTTTCAGGGAAGTAGTTCTAACCATGTGCAACAGGTCATTTGCCTACATGCCAATGTTCTTTCTGCTACCTTGAGGATGGCAGGATGGCGCGACGGCTATCAGAAGAGTTAAGAAAATCCCTACTCGAAATTCAAAATCTAATGATGGCAATTCGTAAGAATTTTACCTTGGAAATGAGAGGCGTGTTGTTCTGAGGGAACATAAAGCAGTTTATCATCAAAAGCATGCCAGGATTCAAAAGGCTGGAGATTATGATCGATGCATGCACGGTCGCCTCAAAGTATCTCGTGCCTTTGGTGATTTAATTAAATCATTGACGATCACTAGAATTATTTTTTATCGAAGCATTTACCCTCCTCAAAGGTGGCCTAAAACCTATAAGTCAACTCTCTTGAAGTCAATCTTCCACTCTTGACGATATTAATAAAAATGGATTCATCTCCTCCACAGAGCTTCGAGAGGTGCTAGGTAATTTGGATTCATTCAGGGGGAAGAGAGAAGTTGACCCGATAAACCTATTTATTTTCTTCATACACCACTCAATCACATGAAGTATTGGTCTGATGATGATAAAGCATGGGTGCCACAAAGGTTTAAGAGATAAGGGCGCCATGTCTCGGAGTTTTGGAAGCAACATCAGTTCCAGGAGAGATAGGAGAGAGCCCGTCTTGGCTCTGTCGAGTAGTATCAACACAACGATAGGATCATAGCGAGGAAGAGCAACAGTATAAGGCAGTCTCTCGTACTTCACAAATCCAAGAGGGCGCCCTCCAACACTACCTGTTTTAGCAAGAAATTTTTGTGGAGTACAAGCAAGGCAAGGCCGCCTGGATTGTGGGCATGACCTTCTTCGTCCTTGTTGTTCCGCTCATCATCTAGATGGACTGTGAGCAGTAGTAGCTCACTGATCTCTAGATTCAGCAGGCCAACTTGTTGGGTGCCCCTCCTATTCCTCCTAAGCTATAAATGTTGATTTTAGTTCCTTTGCCTCGCGATAATCTCTTTTGAGAAATTTAGGGTTTGAAGAATTTAGGGTTTTGCGTTGTGTTTTGTTAAAATTTAAGGTTTGAGTGTAATAATAAAAATCTTATGTCCAACATAATTTTAAAAAATAATAAAAACTAAAATTAAAAAATATATAAAAAATACAAAAATTTTGTTTTATTAAAATAAAATACTGATAAAAAATAAAATAAAACAAAAATTATTGTTTTTTTTATATTTTGTTTTATTATAAACAAAACAAATAATATAATAAAAATAGGTTAAACTTTAAAATAAAAATAAAAATTAGAAACCAACTGTAAAAATTAAAACAACAAAAACAAATAACATTGCAAATGGACATTGTTTAGTGGAAACATGTTTTTTACACTAAACAAGCAATCAACGTTGAAACAAGCGTACGCACAACACCCACGACAAGAGGTATAAAACCACATTTTATTTATTTTTACTTTGTCGCACTTGTCCTTCTTTCTGCATATTATATTTTCGATGATCTCACAAGTTTTCATGCAGGATTCGTACTAAGTTTTTTTATGTGCGTGGCTAATCGCATCTTGTTACTGAAGTGATTTTCAAAAATCACAGGAAATTTTGAAAAAGACATGTCTTATTGACTGCTTGAAGGAGATGATTTTCGTCTTACACATCATGGCGTTTGCAGTTACACATAAACCAGTTCATAAAACCATTTGCGCCATGAATGTCTTCCTCCTATTCTCCTTCAAAAAAGAATGTTCATCCCTGTGTTGAAGCCCATCTTTCATTGCCATATCCATAATGACTTCGCACATGCCTATCTTTCTGAGTCACATACATCTCTTTAGCTTTTTCAGTTCAAATTTCCTTGTCAATAAAACTATCGAGCTCCCTTTCCATGAATACATTGCCTTGCGATACACATTGTTACTACTAAGATCTTTTCATTTATAGTCCTACCACTTTTTCTATCAGAACTCGCATTGACTGATGTGGGATTTCTTAAGGCCCACCTTTCAACAAGTCTTGCCCCATCGACCTCAACACCTTATCTGGGATATAGACAAGAGTCTATTTTGAGTACCTAGAGGCTTGCATACCTTAATGGAAATATCTCTCACTGACAATCATGGGAATACATCAATGTCCCTTGATCATCAGATCTTGCAAGTGGCTCGACATCATCTCATTCATTTTAATTTCGCAAGATATACTCAGGTACGTTGGCACTCATTGACATCAATGATGAGTTGATTTGCATTGGTTAATGACATTCATCATTGGTCGGCAATCCAATGACTTCTCTTCATGATTGACACTGACACATCCATTTGCATGATTAGAATTGTACCATCAGGTTTAGCAACGGATGAAGGCTATACACTTTTCATGACTCTCTCAGCAGTTACAATAGCATGACTATAGCTATCTGAGATTACTACAGTTCCACTTTCATACTTTCTCTTTTCCATGATTCATTCAGCAGTAGTTCAGATTCCTCCACTCCACATTCTCTGATCCAGCAGACAACAGTTGCCGCTACAGCAGAATTCACTTTTCGCATCATCCTACAATAGTGAAATCTTCCATGCTCTAGCAGCCGCATCATCCATATTCCTATTGCATAGTTCATCAACATTTTGGGTAAGTGGAGGTATGTTATTTTCTAAACTTTAATCATGTAATTCCTCAACATCTAGCAATGAATAATTTGGAAAATTCCCTCATCCAATTCCCTTTCCTTTTCACTTCTATGCCTTATGCCACATTGCATGAGGACATGCAACAAGTTCATTTGGGGGGTAAGGGACTTTATTCACTATCATCACTCCATTTTTACATGACAATCATTCCATTTTTTCGTCTCATTTACCAGTTATGAACATTTATTTTCCAATGATACTCTGTTGCACTTTACTTCATAAGCACTAATATACATATTGGCATGATTCACACATATACAAAAAAATAAAAGGGCTTTCTTATACTCAGTGATGTTTTCCTTATGCACACTGATAGCGTACATTTTCGAGTAAGAATATGGGAAAATTCCTATTATAACATCAAGAGAACAAATAACGAAATGAATGTTGTTAACACAAGAACCAACATTCTTTATATTCATGGTTGTCACACAAGAACTAACCATAAGAAAAATGTGATTTGTTACTCTATCATCACTCAAAGCCAACATTCACATGCCAAAATTTCTTGGGAAGATCCATGCATGGTTTCATGAGGACATGCAACAAGTTAAGTTGGGGGGTGCGTTGGGGCTTAGAAATGTCATATTTTCATCCATCTTTCCCTTCATCATTCTTCACATTTCATCACCCCATTAACCTTTCATGATATCATTTACATAAATATACTTGGGTTTCACCTTATTGTTCTTCACATTATTCATTTTAGTATTAAAAGGGAATTTGTGATTAAATGTTAGAAAATTGACATGTTTTGATATATATCTCAAATATGTGTGAGCTTTGTAATGTGTAGGAATATGTGAAGGATTAATTCAAAGGACTTCTCGAATACTTCCTCCCCCATTTCAATATTTGAGGAGATAATTCGAGCCCATTCCAAGGAGAAGATCATGGAGATTTGGTTGGAATATCTTATCTAAGATATATGAGAGATATGTGTGAGGATTTAAAGGGATTATATTTTGTACGAATGGGAAATAGGT
>SNQJ01S0022547.1:67012-81723 GCA_010110895.2 Picea sitchensis
AATTCTACTTTCTCCATATGAAGTCCAATGAGGTTGGAACCACTCTCAAACATCCTGAAACAATTAATGGTAATGTTAAAAATTTAAGTAAAAGGATGAAAATGAAAGATAAAGGAGAATGTCACATTACCATTAATTACTACGCTCAACTGCACACCAAAACACCTTACAACTCCACCTTGTTACTTAGGTTTTAGGTTTTAGGGGGGTTTAGAGGGTTTTAGGTTTCTCGGACCAAACCGGCCAGTTTATGACCAAACTGGCCGGTTTATTCATAAACCGACCAATTTGGTCATAAACCGGCCGGTTTGGTCATAAATCGGTCGACCGATTCGAACCGGTCGACCATCAAATTGGTCAAACTGGTCGGTTTCGGTTTCGGTTCAATGGTTTTTAAAACACTGGTGTTAGTGAGTCCGAAAGATATGACTACAAACTCGTAGTGTCCGTATCTTGTTTGAAAAGTTGTTTTTTTTTATGTCCTCATCCTTTATCCTAACTTGATGATAACTGGATCATAAATCCAATTTTGAAAATCTCTTGGCCCCACCAACTTGATGGAACGGATCATTTATCCTTGGTAAGGGGTATTTGTTCTTAATGGTCATTTTGTTCAGTTGTCTATAATCAATACATAGTCTTAGAGTACCGTCTTTCTTTTTCACAAAGAGGACTGGCGCTCCCCATGGCGAGACACTCAGTCTGGTATACTCTTTGTCCAACAATTCCTGTAATTGTATTTTTAATTATGTTAGTTCTGGTAGACTCATTCGGTAGGGTCCTTTTAAGATAGAGGCTGATCCGGGTAGTAAGTCTATGGAGAAATCTATTTCCTTTCTAGGAGGTAATTGTAGTATCTCATCCACAAACATGTCTCTGAATTCACGTAGGACAACACAGTCTTCTAACTTGGGCTTATCTTCTTTTCCTAATAGATTCGTCACTTGGATGGCGTAAACTTGACATCCCTTTATAATAGATTTCTTGAGTTGCATCCTTGAAACTTGTCTAACTGATACAAGTTTTGGTATGCCTTGGGTTGTTTTAACATTGCCAAAATTATCTTTATAGCTAAGTATCTTTGTATAATAGTCTAGTACTACTTTGTGTTGTTCCAACCAATCAATCCCGATAATCATATCATAAGATCCTAATGGTAGGATGTTCAAATTGGTCCTTATATTTTGACCATCTGAGTTGAACTCAAGATCAGAAATAAAGTCAACTACTTTCCTTTTAGTACTTGTTGCTAGTTGTACAAGCCATGATTTTGCATGCTTTAGTTTCTTAAGTTTATTCGACTCTACTACATTGGGATTAATATAAAATAACGTAGCTCCAGAGTCAATTAAAACAAAAATTCGAGTGTCATTGATTTTACCTTCCATTTATACCACTAAGGACTGGTGGTCATCTTGTCGACCATCTATGGCTGCATTTATCCGATGCACACTTCTTCCCACAGCTCCCACTATTGAGGCTTCCTGCAAATTGTGAACAACAATTATGTTTGCTGCAATTAAACGTGGACAGTTCCTCCTTAGATGAGGCTCTCCACACTCTGAACACTTTAATGGCTTGCAGGAGTTTTCCCAAAACTTCTTCATTCCCAGGTTTACTAGTTTACAACTACCTTGCATATTCGGATGATTGGAGTGAAAATCCTTCCTTGGGATTTTTTTTTTTTCATTTCGATAAGTAGCTAGTTGGTATCCCTTCTTCCGCTAGTTCATTCGATCTTTATTCTTATCCTTCTAGGTCTTGGGAAATTCTACCCACTGTTTATACTGATCATAGCACATTCGTTCTTTCCTAAATACCTCACTCAAGGATTTGGGGCTGTCAAACTCAATTCTGTCCCAGTAGGCATGTGGTAAACAACTTAAGAATCGCTGGATTTTTACCTTATCCTCCCACATGTACAGTACGAACCCTAGTAGTTACATAAATTTATTTATAAGGTCCTCCATCGTCATCTGTCTGAGTTGAAACTCATAAAATTATTTCTTCTTCCTTTCATAATAGCTTTCATAAAGGTATTGTTTCTTGAAATACTTCTTAAAGTCAGACCATTCCAACTGTTTCTCCTTTAGGCCCTTGGCCAATTTCAGGTCCTGCCACTAAATGCTGGCCTTCCCCTTTAGATTGTAGATGGCCATTATGACCTTCATGTTGCTGGAATAGTTTTAGACCTGGAAGTATTTTTTTATGTCCAACAACCATGCCTCAACTTCTTCTCCTGTCTCGGATTCTCCGTCAAAGGTAGTTGGTTTAATCTTTTTAAATTCTCTTTCAAGGTGGTCTACTTGTTTTCTTTTTCTGTCTGGTATAGTTTTCTCCTCAACTGAAGGTCTCCCATCAGACGAACTGTCTCCTTTTTCTGTTTCCGGTTCAGAATTATTGGAGGACCTTTTGCCAAGTTCTTCATCTTGGTTATCATCTTTTGTGCTTTTCTTGGCTACTATACTACACAACAGGAATTCATTTATCTCTTGTTGTTCCTGCTGTGCTTTCTTCAATTTTTCATTGTCGGCCTTGAAAACCTGTAGTTCAACAATAAGATTCCTCATTGTTTCCAACACCTCCATGGGTGAACTTCCATCACTGTTTTTTCTTGGATCTCCTGAAGGTCCTTGCTGTGGATTTCCTTCCATCTTGATTTTTTCACCCTCCTGAGCTGCCATAATTTACAAAAAAGAGAAAGGGATTTATGTTTGAACCATAAGATTTATTAGTTTTTTCATAAGTGGGAATGTATACTAAGTAGCTAATGTGGCCCTGTTCAGGCCCAATGTTGTAGCTTTTGATCTGATACCATATGTAATGTACCTCAAATTCACCATAAAAAAAACATTTCTATGACATAATTCAATTTCGTTTAAGCTTAGAATTTAAGAGAAGGTAAGATTCATTTTTGTCCATAATGACATTATTACACTAGTCTAGTTTACTTCGAATAGAAAAGCTTATGTGGATAAATTCTGTCCATAATTCTATCACTTCCCTTAACTTTCAAACTACTCCAACATACTTATATGTATATAGGAAATATCTAAACTTAGGTTGCAGGAACCTTTGAGGTTCATAGAGTTAAAGCTCAGGGTTGTTCAAAACTTTCGTTAGATCAAAAGAATCTGGGCGCATAGAGTTTAACCTCTGAGAGGTTGTGCAGGAGAGAAGATGAAATGAACGGTGGAGACACTTTTGGTAGAAGTACTGAAATTGCGAGAGTCATTGGATCTTGCAAAGCAGCGAGGAGATTAAGGCCGAGTGTCTTCCAACACTCTAAGGAATTGAATTTCGCTATTTCAAAGATCGCGGTTTGGAGTAGCAGGTGATTATGGAGTCGCTGCATCGTGAACTCCCAGTTCATGAAATCATGCCAGCCATCGGATCTGGATCGCAGTGGCTTGAGAGCAGCTAGATAAAGATACGAGCACGAGGTTTAGTCCCTGGGAGGTGCACAGGAAAAAGGATATGGACCTTCAGATATAGCACTAGGGTCCAATGGCCGTCGGATCCAGAAGGAGGTGTGAGGGGTTTAATCCCTCGTAAGTTGCACAAAAGGGTGGAATGGATGGAAGAAACTTTGAGGGAGAAGTGTCGATTTGTCATGAGCCATCGGATCCAAAAAAGGTCTGCGAGGTTTAAACCTTGTAACAACAGAAGGAAGAGGACTTGTCAAGTCTCGAAATCATTAGGACCGTCCATTTTGGAGGACAACTGTCAAAGATCCAAGCCCATAGGGGATTTGGACACTAAGATTTCGAGGAGAAAGAGTCATGAGACAAGAAGTCCTGGCTCATGAAATTGTGAAATGATTGACACCGTTCATCAAGTAGGACACGTGGCGAGTGGTCAAGGTTCGGGGAAAATACTGAAAGGTTCTCGTTCGTCGATCCAGTGGGATCATGGTCATCGATTCAAGAGTACTCTGGACCGTTTATATCTCAAGGGGGATATTTTGGCATTTTAGGATCTCGGAGTTCGAAGGACCTAGAATTGTTGCAGCCAAAATCACGAAATCGTGAATCATGAAACCCCAAAAGCATTTGGAGGAATAGCACTAGGTCACAGAGTCATGGTCACATGGACGGAGGCTAAGGGGTGATCGAGAACCATTAATCTCTTTTTGGCATTTCGGTGACCGGTAGTTGGAAGGACAAGAAGTCTAGGAGAGCTCGCAAACAGGAGTTCCGAAACCCTGAAATGTGAAAGGTGTGCATTGGTTCAGAACATAGAAGAGTAGTGAAAAGGGGGTGCCCGCACATATTTTATTAGATGGAATTCAACCATCATCATGGATAGTTATTTTGACTTGATTTCTTCCTTGGATATTATTTCGATTTTGCATATTGCTTATCTTTTGAATTCCAGAAACTTTACTAAGGTTTAGTTAGGATGTTGTTCTCTACTGTATTTCTATATTTGTTGTATGTAGAGACTGAACTTTTATGCATTGCATAGAATTTATGTATTTCCAAAGGCCCACATCTTTTGAATCACATCTCAACAAAAAAAGAAGGGGGCTCTAGAATATTAAATTGTTGTACAGGTATTAAGTAATATACAAATGTATGCATATAATCCTATTAAATGCATATCCTGGTCATGCATCGATACTTTTGTAATGTTAATTACTTTGTATATCTTATTACATAAATACACGATTACTCAACCATTGTCATTCTTGGTTATACATCGACATTTCTTAGATCATTATCATCATCTAAGGGAAACTATACAGAGCAATAAAAAAAAAAAGGGAGTCTGAGATTGTCAATGTAATCAGTTCTCCACATTTAATTATGCTTTTAATTGCAAGGTTGGATCTTCATGACTGCTAGAATAGTAGGCATTTTGATTATATTCTATGTGTGCGTATAAAGGCATATATTATCATTCTTACTGTAGGGAATTCACTTTAACTCTCCATTAACATCTGTACTTATTTCCACCTATAAGTATGTATAGACCCATAGATTTCTCTCTCTATATATATAATGATTCACTGTCATAGTTATAGTTTCATCCCGATTCTGGTTTAATAATTGGAAAACTCAGTTAGGTGCTACTGTCCTGCATATTTACCTACATAAATATAAACATGCAAGTATATCTACCTAGATTGGGTCTCATTCTTACACACTAGTAGCTTACACATCAAAACATAGTTAACCTGAAGGATCCCATTTTGTTCTGTACAGTTTATGCCATTAAACAATAGTATAATTACGAAATTTCGAATACTAAAAGGTGTGTGACCTCATGGCAAGCAGAACTCTTAAAAAAATTGCACTAAAATCTTCTTAATTAGTTTAATACATTCATATACAATAATTTTTGTACTTGTCATGCCCTGTACCAAGTGACTTGTAATATGATCTGTTATTTCTATTCTAACTCTATCCCAGATGAAGATCCTCCATTTTTTCTACCAATCCATTCATTACAGCATTAGAGTTGTTTCTATAACAAATAATTCCTACTATGTTCCTATAGTTTTTCCTATTACAACAATGAATTATGACACGCTAGATTTCTCCCATGGAAGTACTTCAATATTGAATTAACATTTACATATCACGAGTATAAATGATTATTTAAAATAGAGAAGGAGTAGCTCAACATATTTGAACTAGTTTGTGGGAAGTCAAAGGGAACAACCATGTTCCTCCCAACCATAGAATGGGCATCCAAAATTTCTTGCCCGATTCACCCCCTAGCCTGACCATGAATCCATTAGGGTGAATTTGGAAGACTCCTCCTCAACAATGTCCACAATTCTAGCAGTTATCCTCTTACCTCACACTTACTTAGTAGTGCTCATAACAGTAAGGAAAATCCATAGTCTCTTTTCTTTGCATACTTGGCAACGTCCTACCTCCTCACATATGCTATTTATCAATTTTGCCCACGTCTTTTTCCCTCCCTTGGGAATTTTTGCATCTTTTTAAATCCCTGATTTTTAGGTGTTGCCAATGGCCAAATCATTGATTTTCAAGTTGTAACAATCATCCTAGGGGTAGTTCCAACATGTTCCCCTCTCATGGAGTCATGGTCATCTAAATTCAACATGGTTGTTCCATTTGTCCTCCTACAATCAATATAAATATTTTGTTTTCATACAAGCATCATAGTCAAATAGTTAGTTGGGCCAAATCACGTCTCTGCCCAACAATCATGTTCATTAATTACAATTATTAAATTCTAAATTTCGAATTGCCATAAATGACAAAAAATTTCCAAATTCGAATTTTACTAAAAATGGAATAAATTTCCAATAAATTTAAATTTCAAAAATATTTTTTTTTTTGGGATATCACAGAGGATATATGAAGTTTAAATGGAAAATGTTTATTTTTAATTTTTGGGAAAGTGGAAAAAACCTATCACAACTTAGTTGTTAACTATTAGCGAGAATAATCATCATTACCTATTGTCTGCGAATGTTGGTTCAATCATTACCCTTGTTTAATGAAAACCATGTCACTTGAAATGATCAAACTGTTAGAATTTTCCCTTTCTAGATGTCTCCCCCTCTTGGTAAATTAACATATTCCATTATGTTTGAGGAAGACAAACTCTTATCCAAGAACTTTTAACAAACAAAAAATTCACAATTGTTAGTTTCACCTTCCCATTGTGCAAAAAGACCAAAATAAATGAAATAAAACAAAAACATGTTTATTTACAACATTTACAAACATTTTCCAAGGTCCAGTTCTGATCACACCTCCCCATTTTAAGAGTTTTGGTACCCAAAAGCTAGATTGTTCACAACATAAAAGCACAAATCTTCCATTTTCGTCTTCATATACACCATTCCATTACTAATGAAGTTGACTTGTTCCCTTCTTATTTTCCCTTGTTTTTCTATTAGAGGAGTTATTCTCTCTCTATATTGATGTGCTTTGATGAGGTATGCGTTGTCGCCCTTAACCAAGCCATACTTATTTTCTATGACCAAGCCATACTCTGCAAACTTTATTTGATATCTTTGAGTGCTTATCATAATAGTTTGCCCTTGCAACTAGTGAGCTTGGATGAACTAGATCATAGATTTTTAGACCAAACTCATCAACTAATGTTTAAGAAACCAGATAACATTGAGAACCAATATCGAACAAGGTATTTACCTTCATGTTCTTCACTTTAAATTTGATTTAGAATAGAAAATGCTTTTATTCCCCCTCCCTTAGATGTTGCAATGTGGTGCAAATTATGAATTCATCTACATCAGAGGTGATTTCTACTACATATTTTTTTTTCTCGATATCTTTCTTTCCTTTCCCCTTGGACTTTATCCACTTTGGACATAATTATGGATGAATTTTTGAACACTTCTCTTCCATGTGTCCATCTACATTGCAATGTTTGCAATGTCTATCACGATCCCTCCTTTTCTCGGTTGTGGTTTCTATATTCTTGTCTCTTTTCTTATCGGTTTCTTCTTGTCCCATGTGATGTTTTCTTTTCCTAGAGCCCAAATCAATGTAGAGAGCCTGGTTTATTATTTTTACGCCATGAAGCTGCAACCATCATTGGATATGGATACAAAATCCTCCAAGGTAATTCATCACCACCCTTGGTTCTTCAAGAAAAATACCCAACGTGATGGGAAATCACAAGTGTGCCCTTGCACTCATTTTCCTTTTTCTTTCCAAATATAATAAAATTTAATGAGGTTTTCCTCTTCATTACCAATGGTATAGAATTGTGACTTTAGTAATTCCTTGATGTCCTCCCTTTCATCATCATGGGCTTGTTTCCTATCCTCATTGCATCCAAATAAATATCCCACCACAATAGACCATCTCTAGTCATCTTCAAATGGGGAAAGGACATATTTTGTGTTTCTAGGATTTGATAAAGATCAAAGTAAACATCCAATTGTTTGAATGAACTATCCAAGGCTTCTTCATTAGTTTTTCCATTATTTCTAGCTTCACTTCAACTTTGGATGTAACACTAAAAGATGAAGAAATGATTTTGTCATTACAAGAGTTTCAAAGCCTCTCGCCTTTGGAACTTTCCATGAAAAACTTGTGTTTTTCATGCTCATTGTTTGTTGAGTGTGATCCCTTACCCTTCATACTAGAAGTTGTGTCACCAACTCTATCAATGTAGCAACGATTTTCTCTAGTCAATCTAATTTCACCTATAGGTCTTCCCTATCACTTTCTTCATGACATGCCATGCCATTGATGGTGCTTTGATTCTTTGTATTCCTTGTAGAAATAATTCTCCATTTTTTTGGTACTGGATACGAGTGTTTATTATACAGGTGTTCTCCAAACCTTCAAAATTTACTCTGATACCATCTTGTCCCTAAAGGGTAAGCCTATGGCCTATCCGTCTCACAAACACAAATATTTCCATGGAATAAAAAAATTATAGACTCATCTCTTTGTATTATCGAAAATTATTGACTAATAAGGCCACAAGTTGAGTCATAAACAAATGAGTTAGAAAGATGCAGCAAGTCATAAGTAATGCAAGTTGACCAAGTCGAACAGATCCAAGTCAAATTTACCCAAATCAGGTTTAGCTAAAGGGATGTTTGTAGGTGGAATGAGAAAGGGATCTTGACCAAAAAAGTGGGAGTTGAGTAACCTCATGGAACAAGTATACCAAACTATCCAAACAAATATATAGAGGGTAATTTTACTCTTCAACAACCAATACACAACCAATACACTTACTAGGGTGAATTTAACACTCTAAGACAATTTTAAAATGTTTGGGGGGATATTTTGAAACCCCACAATCAATAAAAACGTCCAACAATGATAAATTACATAAATAGATAGTACATGATGAAAATTTAATTCAACAACATATGCATAGAGAATTGCAACTCCTAACAAAAAGAACGAGAGAAGAAAATGCATTAATTCACACATATCAACTTTTAAATGGGTTTATTTTATTATGTTCGGGAGAAAATTACAAAGGGNATGATGAAAATTTAATTCAACAACATATGCATAGAGAATTGCAACTCCTAACAAAAAGAACGAGAGAAGAAAATGCATTAATTCACACATATCAACTTTTAAATGGGTTTATTTTATTATGTTCGGGAGAAAATTACAAAGGGGTGAGCTAGCTATACACTAAACCTCTGTATTGTTACTAATCGTGAGGGAGAAAATTAAAAAGGGGTGATCTATAAACTGAAGGTGTGTATTTTTACTAATGGTAAAGAGAAAAATTATAGATGCCATGGCTAGGAGTCACCTTCTCTTAGGGTGAAGAGGCACATTAACTCCATCACCCACTCAATCTCAAGTTGTTTTTCATCTTTGAGCTTGAATTTCTACTATTTTCCTTCCCTCTTTCTCCTTGCATCTCCCTTCCCCTTGTTCTCTTCGTTGCTTCTCTCATTATTTTTAATGGGTTTCTCTTGGAAGGACAACAATAACAACTTTTTTTTTTACCTTCCCATTATGCGAGAAGACTAAAGTAAATGAAATAAAACAAAAACATGTTTATTTACAACATTTACAAACATTTTCCAACATCCAATTCAAATAAGGTGTCCAAGTGGCAGTGCATTCATTCAATATAGACTTAGTGGTGGATGACCAAATATACACTTAAGTAGTGAAAGAACCCTCATCAATATGGAATAGAAAGTTTTTCAAGGATACCTCATCCATATACATGAGCTATCACCATCCCAAAGTGTAGATCATCCAAATATCTGGGAACCCCTAATAAATAACATATGAACATCTATCTGTGCGTTTCAACTCACCAAGTGTTGTCTGTCCACATAACAATAATGAATCCTAAATTAGTTGGGTGTCCCTTATTATAAGGGGGTTATGTATTGTTTTGATAAGAATTGTTATTTTATTTTCAAACATTTCTCTTGAAAGTTGCGTCTAGATTTTAACTGTGTACAATTAATTACTGAAAATAGATTTTTTAGAGCTGCACCTACCAAAACCATGGGCCTAATAGATGGAAAAACAACAAGTTTGACCCAAACACTAGATTAAGTTGTGTAAAGACTAACACATATTCAACATTGCCCTCTTGAATATAACTCTTTATTTTTAGCTAGATTTTTTATTGTATTCTTGAATTAGATTGAAGTCTTGGTCTCTTACAAATTGATATCATATCCCTATTGAAAATCTTTATGTATTACATTGAATTCAATATATCTCACCAATCTTTAAAATTTACTCATAAATAGATTCAATACAAGTACTTGGTTATTGAGACAAGAAAACACAATGTAATTCAATGTTCCCAATGCTTTGTCAATTTAGCCAAGATCATGGTGATCAATAGTGTCAAGTTAACAATAACTTAAATTATATTTTAATATTTGAAAAAAAAAACATAAACATATGTAAAATATATTTTCAAATTAAACTAAAAAATTGTATTAAAAGTATTTATATTGTCTTCCTCTGAAAACTAAAACAACACTAAAATCTATATAAACATGCTAACCTTAAAATCTATATAAACATGCTAACCTTAAAAACAGATGCGCCCATCCTTTTGAATTGGTATAAATAAACAAGCATCTGTAAAATGGTGTAGACCATATCAATGTTATATCACCCATAGTTAACACAACAATTTAAAAGTTATTATCGTGGAATCTCTACTAATGCTTCCAAATAAATTCATTCAGAAGAACAACTCTGAATATTCCGACATAGTACATAATTATGCAGCAAATCAAACACTAATCTAAACAACCCGTCCAGATAACAAAATTTACTACAATGTTCAAAGAGGAGACAACTACTTACACGCTTCATCATTCCTCTTCTTAATCCATCAAATATCTAAGTTTTTAGCACAAGATGAAAGGACAACCTTGGCTAACTTATGTGCGGCCGGTGAAGACTTCTTTATTTCTGTTGTCAAGTTGTTGCATAAAACAGACAATAGTTCCTGCGAGATATCATCACTTTCATCCAAAATCGCGGTCATTATAGTTTGCATGGAAGCGTATACATCTTCAGAATAAGGACTCTGATAAACAGCCGGAAAGAAATATTCGAACATCTCAATGATTAGGTCGATCAGTCCAAGGTCCAGCATTATTACGCACGAAGTGACTTCTGCAAAAGTTTTTAGAATGGAAACCCTAACTGCAAAGGAAGGACTGTCCATCTTCCCCAGATCTTTAAAACTTTTGACCGTGAGCTCTAATATATCTTTTAATAGATCGTCGTGGAATGGTTTATTGGGTGCCGTTATTTTCACGATTTTGTTCAGRCAATTGAGGACCTGGARCTTCACTTCTTCGTTTCGKTTTCTCATGAGCTCTGGGGTTACCAAGGCATCCTTTGAWGGACGCATTGCATTGCGAATTGATTCAGAAGGTGATTGATTCACCATGGATAAATAGGCCTCCACTTTCTCTAAGGCCCGAATMATCCCATGGATGGAGCGAGGTGGATTTGCCAGTTTCTGTCCGGCGGCAAAAAGCCTACTCTCGAACTCTGTTTCATTCAGATTGCCCATTTCGTTCTCAAAACCACTTCACTAGAATATCGATGCAGAGTAAATGAGAACAATGGAGCCACCAGGGTAGCAGAAAGAAGCGACTACCACTTCACTGGAATGTCGAGATGCACATAATGAATAAGTAGGGTAGATATTTAACTGTTTAAGGAAGCCACAAGGTTTGAAGAAGCCGACTAGGGAAAATATTTAACAGGCTATACATATACACTAATGATGTATATACACTAATTAATGAAGTTATTAGTTCTGAAGAAGTTATTTGGTTAAATATTTCACAGGTTTTAATAATAATAATGATAACCTATTTAATAGGCTATAAATATACATACACTAATTAATAATTAATGAAGCTTTTAGGTTTGAAGAAGTTATTTGGGCAAACCTTTAACAAGTTTTAATAATAATAATAATAACAACATATTTTTAAGGTTACATCACATTAAAAATGAGTGTAAAAGACCCTTTATATGGAGTGGGAGTATTTATCAATTTAGTTTTGAGGTTACTATATTTATAAAATAACCTCAAATCTTTGTAATTACATGTCCACACTAATAAAATGATTCACATCAGCCAAAATACAAGTAATTTAGCACTTCACTCTATCAGCAAAAAAAATGATAAAATTGTTGGGAAGAGGGGGTCTCATACACCAATTTGGTGTCTAGCTTGACTGTGACCTTAAAAATAGATTATTGTGTGTGTGTATATATATATCCTTGGAATAACTTCCCCTGTTTTGGAGGATGGTACTCCACCATCCTCATGAAACCACTCATGCTAAACCCAATTGACAAAAGGATATATATATTTATATATGGTTGGTTCATTTTGACCAAATATCTATATATATTGGAGATTTTTTCCAAAATAAGTGGTACATTTGGGCTTTAAACATCTAATGTTATGATTTTTTCTTAGAATAAAAGTATTATAAATTGCTATCTATTAGAGGATATATGAAGTTTTAATGGAAAATTGTTTTTTTTGTTCTTGGGGAAAGTGGCAAAAACGTATTAGAACTTAGTTGTTAGCTATTAGTGAGAATAATCATGATTACCTATTGTCTACTAATGTTTGTTCAATCATTCCCTTGTTTAATGAAAACCATGTCACTTCAAATGATCAACTTGCTAGACTTTTTCCTTTGCTAAATGTCTCTCCCTCTTGGGAAATTAACATATTCCATTGTGTTTGAGGAAGACAAACTCTTGTCCAAAAACTTTTAACAATTTTTTTTTCACAATTGTTAGTTTACCCTTCCCATTGTTCCAAAAGACCAAAATAAATGAAATAAAACAAAAACATGTTTATTTACAACATTTACAAACATTTTCCAATATCCAATTCTGATCACACCTCCCCATTTGAAGAGTTTTGGTCCCAAAAAGATAGACCTTTAAGGACATAGAAGCACAAAGCTTCCATTTTTCTCTGTAGATAATACATTCTTTTACTTATGAAGGTGGATTGTTTCCTTCTTATTTTCCCTTGTTTTTGTAGTAGAGGAGTTGTTATGATATTCCCAAGAAGGCGAGGAGAAGGTGACCACCCAAGACATATCTCGACTTCTGACCAAAAACTCTCCTCAGGGGCCTAAATCTAAATAGGGGCGCACCATTAGTTTGGGTCACCAAACAAATGGGGATCCAGACCGGGTGACCCGAGAGTGGCCAAGAGGTTTTGGCGATCTTAGAGTGACCTCCGTGGATTAGTGGGAGAAGCTCAGTGCAACCATGGAAGAGGGCACACCCACTTCATTCTCACAAAGAAGAAACCAACAAGGGCGCCCCTCCCTTCTGCCTCAAAAAACTCGAAGGAAATGATTTGCTCCCTCAGAGAGTGGCTAGATAATGAGATAAGCTTTCTCTCAGAGGTGAAAGCATGGAAAATGAAATCAGTAGGAGGCATCCATGAAGGAAGGCGCATTGGTTATTCTTCAGAAACCCTAAAAACAAAATTGTCGTGAATGTAAAATACAAACTCAGAAAAGAACACAACCAAGACACATAGCTTCAAAAGAATGGTAAGAATGCTTTATTTTAGTCTTGCTTCACCTTATATACCAAGGGAACCATTTATTTTACACATATTTAATTCATCATCAAAAGTTGAAGAAGTGTTGTGCCTAGGTGATTGACTTATGTACCCTAGGTGGGCATTACCCTAGGTTCCCTCCTTGGCCCAATTCATCCGTGTTTAGATATGGAAGTGCCTCGACTTCCATGACAATATGCAGAAACATGTTGCGCATAGATCAGTTCTGATCCACTTTGCCTGAGCTGGAGTTTGGCCTTGGCAGATACCAGATATGAAGTGTAAGTCTAGTGTCTCGTAGAGCGACTTCAAGTGTCCACTATAGTGTCTTTGGCCAATGGGAGTTGTAAATTAGGACTGTTGTCCACTGGATGAGTGATGGTGACTGGTTCTTCCAAGAGGAAAGGCTCAAACAACTTTAATTGATTTACATTAATGACATTGTAGATTCCCACTTGTGGTGGCAGATCCAACCTATATGCATTTTCTCCAATCTTGTCAAGTATTGTATACACACCATATCTCATTGGAAGAAGCTTTTTATGGTGGTCTTTGAAGCACTTCATATCAAAGTGTAACCAGACTTGATATCCTAGTTGAAAGGTGTTGGGCTCTGAAGATGTCCTAAAAACAACCTCTATGCATCAACCAAAGGTAGGCACTGGCACAAGCATTTTACTTGTTGCTTACGTAGGTTCTTACCTTCCATTTTCAATACTGAGCCTCCAGAGATGCAACACCTGTAAAGGAACAACAGTCGTAAAGGGAACGATAGTTGTTCTATTCAAAGGAACATTACGACCTGCAAAAGGAACATCAATCGGAGCAAAAGGAACAATAGTCGTTACATTAGGCTGAACTAATGTTGAATTAATTGCATTGTACTATTTACCCAACTATCTAATTTGTCATCCTGGGGTTCATAAACTGATGAAGCACACACAAAGTATATGCAAGATTGAAACATGACTAATCTAATCTAATGTTTAAGCTACAACTGAAATTGGATCATTAATCTAACACACGACTGAAATAGAATCATTAATCTAACACACGACTTGGAATTGAATTAATCTAGTTACGTAAATGAAATTAATCTAGGAATGAGAAATTGCATGAAGGAATTAATCTAGAAATGGAGAACTACATGAAGAAAAAGAAAGTACAAC
>SNQJ01S0022547.1:91163-102485 GCA_010110895.2 Picea sitchensis
ACCATCTCATTATTACAGTTCCATTTTCCTCTCAACCTATTTTCCATTATTGCAAAATATAATCCCTTTAAATCCTCACACATATCTCTCATATATCGTAGATAAGATATTCCAACCAAATCTCCATGATCTTCTCCTTGGAATGGGCTTGAATTATCTCCTCAAATATTGAAATGGTGGAGAAAGTATTTGAGAACTCCTTTGAATTAATCCCTCACATATTCCTACACATTACAACACTCACACATATTTGAGATATATATGAAAACATGTCAATTTTCTAACATTTAATCACAAATTCCTTTTTAATACTAAGATGAATAAAGTGGAGAACAATAAGGTGAAACCCAAGTATATTTATGGAAATGATATCGTGAAAGGTTAATGGGGCAATGAAATGTGAAGAATGATGAAGGGAATGATGGATGAAAATATGACATTTCTGAACGCCAACAAAAGGCCATGAAGGTTATTTTTTTTCATGGCACTGCTTGGCATGATCTTGGGTTGCTTTGAGTGTTGATGTGACTGCACTGTGGCATTGTGCAATTTTTTGGAGAAATTGTTGAGCTAAAAGTTGTTCCTGTTGTTGATGGAAGGTATCTTGAGGATCCCAAGTGAGTGGAAGATCGATTGGAGATGTTGGTTAGAATCCCAAGGAGACTTAAAAAGGTGAAAATAATGTAGAAGAATGTGTTTCCTTGTTGTAGCTATGCTGGAGAATGTGTAAGTAATTGTCTCATTGTTTGTTGCGCCCAAAGTGAGTTCAGAGAGAATGCATGAAGACTCTATTGACAATCTCTCTTTGTCCATCCATTTGAGGATGGAATGTAGTAGAAAACTTCAAGTGGCACCCCAATAGCGCCCATATGGTCTTCCAAAATGTACTGAGGAAGAGAGAGTATTTGTGTGAGATGATAGTTCTTGGGAGTCCAAAATGGGTCCAGACATGATGGAAATAGAGTTCTTCTATTTGTGTTGCGATAGTAGTCTTTGTGCATGGGATAAAAAGTGCCATTTTGCTGAAGCGACATACCACTACCGAGATTGCATCATGTTTCTTTTGGGTTGTTGGAAGTCCACTTAGTAAGTCCATTGAGATTGACTCCCAAAGCTGAGAAGGAAGTGATAGTGGTTGAAACAACCCATGCTTCCAATTGGATGGCTTGGATTGTGAGCATAAGGCAGAGGCTATGATAAATTTTTCAACTTGAGGTTGCATGGAAGGCCTATGAATCTTCGATTGAGAGTTAATGAAAATCAAAGGGTGGTGGTTGGTATGCATAATGGTTTCTTTACCCAACAAATAATGCGTCCATTATTTGAGTGCTTGCACCAAACAATTAAATTCCTTGTCATAGGTACTATAATTTTTCTTTTCCTCGGACAGGGTTTTAGAGTGGTAAGCAATGGGGTGTCCTCCCTGTTTAAGTACGTCACCAATAGCATATTGTGAGGCGTCAAACTCAATCTCAAAGTGTTAGGAGAGGTCTGGCAGATGTAAAATAGGGGATGAGCAGAGGGCGTCGTTGATTGGAGAAAAGTTAGTAGTTTCTTCTTTGGTTGAGGTGAATGTAGAAAAAGTATCCGAGAGTTGATGCAAAGGTTGAGCAAGATTTGAAAAAGACAGAATGAACTTACGATAGAAATTGATGCCACCCAAAAAGATTTTCAACTCCTTAGATGAAGAAGGTAGAGGCCATTGTTTCAATGCTTCGATGCAAGTTGTATCTGGCTGAATACCCTCTCAGCTGAACACAAAGATGAGATACGAGACTGAAGTCTGACCAAAATATGATTTCTTCTCTTTGACTTGCAACTTGTGTTCTTGGAGAATTTGGAGAACTTGTCGGACATGTTGCATGTGAGTGTCCCATGTCCGACTAAAGATGAGAATGTCATCTAATTAGATGACCACAAATCGACCCAAATGTGATCTGAAGATGTCATTGATGAGCCTCATGAAAGTGGCTGGGGCGTTGGTGAGACCGAAAGGCATGAATTTCCACTCAAAAATACCAAATTTGGTCTTGAACATTGTTTTCCAAACATCATTTGGGTTCATTCAAACTTGATGGTAGCCGGCTATCAAATATAATTTAGTAAACCACTTAGCTCCTTGGAGGGTGTCGAGTAGTTCCTCAATCCAGGGAAGGGTGTAACAGTTTTTTATTGTGGCTTTGTTCAAGGCTCGGTAATCAGTGACAAGGTGCATTTCTGAGGTATCTCGTTTAGGGATGAAAAAGGCGGAAGAAGCACAGGGAGAAGATGAAGGTTTGATGTGGCCAGAGTTGATGAGGTCAGTTAGTTGTCTTTCCATTTCCTTTGTTTTTGTTGGGGCCAACCGATAAGTAGGGGCGTTAGGTAAGGCATATCTGGGGATGAGATGAATGGAATGGTCAATGTGGTGGGAGGGGGGAAGTCCCTCGAGAGGTTGAAATACCTCTGCAAACTCATGGGGGAGGGGAATCATAGTTTCAGGAAAAGGGTGCGTTGTATTGTTTGGTGTTATTGGGCACACCAAATAGAGAGAGACACATTGGTTTCAGTGTACATGTGGGATTTTTTCTTTGGTAGAAGAGGGTTTGGGTTTTGCTGTAGTTAATATATAAGTGTGGACTTCTTTGGTAATTTTGTAGTGGAGGGATTTGGCTAGATAGATAGCATTTCTTTGGGTTTGGAATGGGATACCGAGCAACAAATCTTCACAATCCAAGGGGGAGACATCATAGAGGACATTATCTTTGGATTGGCCTATGGAGAAAATGACTAGACAACGCTTGGAAACTAGGAGGCGAGAGCCATCCTTTTGGACCCATCCGAGTTGACATGGTTGCGGATGTGGAGTGGTGACAAGATTTAGGCGGTTGACAAGGGCTTGAGACACCAATTTTTTTTGGCTTCCATTGTCCATAATCAGTAAAGCCAAGGAGTTTTTGATTTGGCAGTTATGGGTGAAGAGGGGTTGGGTGGATGCGTTCGAATCTTCCCGGGTCATTAGAATCAATGAGGGATATGCTTATGTGGGATTGTCGAAAGGAACTCCTTTAGTATATTCTACTTGGGAAGGCGCAATGAGCTCAGCGAGTAGAGTTTTGTTGGTTTATAGATTTTGGAGGATTTGACAATCTGATGAATTATGTGAAGTAGTTTTGTGGAATGAGCACCAGGGTGTCCTTGTAGTTGTATTAGGTGTGGGGTTTTGAGTCCGAGGAGGTGGAAAGCAAGCTGAGGGATGGGAGATGGATGGTTCAGAGGAGGGGGAGTTGGTGTAAGGGCATGATTGATGAATACGAACTCTAGGAGTGACTTTCCTTTCTATAGACAAAGATCTATGAAATGTTTTATCTAAATTTGGATTTTCAAACAACTCTACTTCTCGACAGAATTGAATTAATAAACCATCCAAAATTTTTAATATGAATACCTCTTCCGGATCTAGAACATGAAGTAAGAGGCTCATATTGTAGAAGAATTCTATATAGCCTTACACTCCTTCTGAAGGGAGTTGTCGAAGTTGGTGCCATTTGATCCATAAGGATTGCACATACCCAGGTGGGTAGAAGTGATTTCTCCAAGCTTCAGAAAGTCAAGCCCATGTTTTTATGGGCTGCGAAGTAGAGGATTTTGGAGAATCCCCAATCTCTATCACAAACGTGGTATTCTCTTGTTGTGTATCCCACCAAGTTTGTGCTAGTCCTTCTAATTGCAAGGTTACAATATGGAGTTTTCTTTCCTCGGTAAGGCCTGGACATGTATTGAAATAGGGGGATAGGATATGGATCCAAGAATCCACCATTTTACCATTTGTTTGGCCATCAAACTTGGGTAGTTGGATTCGAGTGTCCAACTGGAATGGATCTGGATTATTTTGTTGTTGCATTCTGAGCAGCTCATTGAGGACGGAGGCAAGATCTTGGATAGGATTTGATGTGTTGGAATTTGAGTCGACTTTCAAAGGATCTTTGTGTGGAGGAGTTGTGAGGCCAGCTGAAGAGAAAAGTTTCCCCTAGGTTGCAATGTTGAACAAAGGACTATTTTTATAGAAAAGAGGACTCAAAATCTTGAGGCAACAAAGCTTGAACTAGTTTAGAGGAAGAGAGTTGTATTGTTTTAGATCTATGGACCTACTCTCTGTGGCAATCGATATGTGGGCACCCTTTGGTCTTATGAGATCTATGAATCTTGTTGCATAAAATGGAAACCTTGGAATGGGCAAACTATGGATTATTTCATGAAACACACCCCCCCCCAAAAAGAAAAAAAAAATGGTTCAATCTTCAAGGTCGAAATATTTTCCATGGATCTTGAGGCTTTGATACTAATTGATCTTTCCAAGAAGGATATCTATAGGAGAAGCTGACCACGTGAGCGATAGCTCAGCTTATGACCAAAAACTCTCCTCAGGGCTGCAAATCTGAACAGGGATGCACCATTAGTTTGCGTGACCAAGCAAATCGGGATCGACACTGGGGTGACCCAAGAGTGGCCAAGAGGTTTTGGAAATCTGAGAGTGACCTCCAGGGATTAGTTGGAGAATCCCAGTGAAGCCATGGAAGAGGGTGCACTCACTTCATTCCCACAAAGAAGAAAACAACAACGGAACAAACCCCAGATGGTTCGCCATCCCTCCTGCCTCAGAAAACTCGAAGGAAATGTTTTTCTCCCCAAGAGAGTGGTTAGGTAATGAGATAAGATTTCTCTCTGAGGTGGAAGCATGGAAAACAAAATCACGAGGAGGTATCCATGAAGGAAGGTGGTCTAGTTATTCTTCAGAAACCCTAAAAATGAAATTGTCGTGAATGTAAAATACAAACTTAGAAAAGAACACAACCAAGACACATAGCTTCAGAAGAAAGGTAAGAATTCTTTATTTTAGTCTTGGTTAACCTTATATACCAAGCGAATCATTTAGTTTACATATATTTAATTCATCATCAAAAGGTGAAGGAGTGTTGCATCGAGGTGATTGACTTGTGCACCCTAGGTGGGAGTTCCCCTAGGTGGCCTCCTTGGCCCATGTTCTCTCTCTATATTGATGTGATTTGATGAGGTATGCCTTTCCACCCTTGACCAAGCAGTACTTAGTTTCTCTCCTGTATAAGGTAGCATCCCTATCCCACAAGTAGGGGCTACCCAACATCACTTCTAGGTGTCCAATGAGCCAACTTTACATTATAACTCATCAACACAGATAACACTAATGAAAAACTTTATTTGATATCTTTGAGTGATTATCATAATAGTTTTCCCTTTCAAATAGTGATCTTGGATGCACTAGATCATACCTTTCTAGACCAAGCTCATCAACTAATGCTTAAGAAACCAAATAACATTGAGAACCGGTATCGAACAAGGTATTTACCTTCATGTTCTTTACTTGAAATTTGATTTAGAATAGCACATGATTGTATTTGCTCTCCCTTAGATGCTGAAATGTGGTCCAAAATATGACTTCATATAGATCATAGGTGGTTTCTATTTCATCTTCTTTTGTCTCGGTATCTTCATTTTCTTTCCCCTTGGACTTTATCCACTTTGGACATAATTATGGATGAATTTTTGAACACTTCTCTCCCATGTGTCCATCTACATTGCAATGATTTCAATGTCTATCACAACCGCTCCTTTTCTTGGTTGTGGTTTCTATATTCTTGTCTCTTTGCTTATCAGTTTCTTCTTGTCCCATGTGATGTTTTCTTTTCTTAGAGTCCAAATTAATGTAGAGAGCCTGGTTTATGATTTTTACACCATGACGCTGCAACCGTCTTTGGATATGGATAAAAATTCCTCCAAGGTACTTCATGACCACCCTTGGTTATTCAAGAGAAATACCCAACCTCACGGCGTACCCGTGAAATCACAAGTGTGCCCTTGCACTCATTGTCCTTTGTCTTTCCAAATATAATACCATTTAATGAGGTTTTCCTCTTCATTACCTATGTTTTAGAATTGTGATTTTAGTAATTACTTGAAGTCCTCTCGTTTCATCATCATGGGATTGTTTCCTATCCTCAGTGCATCCACATAAATCTCCCACCACAACAAACCATGTCTAGTCATTTTCAAATGGGGAAAGGACATATTTTGTGTTTCTTGGATTTGATAAAGATCAAAGTACACATCCAATTGTTTCAACCATCTATCCAAGGCTTTCGCATTAGTTTTTCCATTATTTCTAGTTTCACTTCAACTTTGAATGTAACACTAGAAGATGAAGAAATGTTTTTGTCCTTACAAGAGTTTCCAAGCCTCTTGCCTTTGGAACCTACCATGGAAAACTTGTGTTTTCCATGCTCATTGTTTGCTGAGTGTGATCCCTTAGCCTTCATACTAGAATCTCTCTCACCAACTCTATCAATGTAGCAATGATTTTCTCTAGTCAATCCAATTTAACCTGTAGGTATTCCCTACCACTTTCTTCATGAGGATGCCATGCCATTGATGGTGGTTTGATTCTTTGTATTCCTGGTACAAATAATTCTCCATTTTTTTGGTATTGTATAGAGTGTTTACAATGCAGGTGTTCTCCAAACCTTCAAAATTTACTCTCATACCATCTTGTCCCTAAAGGGTAGGCCTATGGCATGTCTTTCTCACAAAGAGAGATATTTCCATGGAACAAAACAATTATAGACTCATCTCTTTGTATTATCGGAAATTCTTGACTAATAAGGCCACAAGTTGAGTTGTAAACAAACGAGTTAGAAAGATGCAGCAAGTCACAGGTAATGCAAGTTGACCAATTCGAACAGATCCAAGTTAAATCTACCCAAATCAACTTTAGTTAAATCGGGTCGACCAAGGGATGTTTGTCGGTGGAATGAGAAAGGGACCTTGACCGAAAATGTGGGAGATGAGTAACTTGGTGTAACAAGTTGACCAAACTATGCAAACAACTATATAGAGGGTGATTGTACTCTTCAACAACGAATACACTTACTATGGTGGATTTAACACTCCAAGACAATTTTAAAATGTTTGGGGGGATATTTTGAAACCTCACAATCAATAAAAAAATCCAACAATGATAAATTACATGCATGGATAATACATGATGAAAATTTAATTCAACAACATATGCATAGAGAACTCCAACTCATAACAAAAAGAACGAGAGAAGAAAATGCATTAATTCACACATATCAACATTTAAATTGGTTTATTTTATTATGTTCGGGATAAAATTACAAAGGGGTGATATATACACTGAACCTGTGTATTGTTACTAATTGGAAGGGAGAAAATTAAAAAGGGGTGATCTATACACTGAACCTATGTATTTTTACTAATCGTAAAGAGAAAAATTACAGATTCCATGGCTAGGAGACACCTTCTCTTAGAGTGAAGAAGCACATTAACTCCTTCGTCCACTCAGTCTCAAGTTGTTTTTCACCTTCAAGGTTCAATTTGCACTATTTCCGTTCCCTCTTTCTCCTTGCATCTCCCTTCCCCTTCTCCTCTTCGTTGCTTCTCTCATTAATTTTAATGGGTTTCTCTTGGAAGGACAACAATAAAAACTCTTTTTTTCACCTTCCCTTTATGCAAGAGGACTAAAGTAAATGAAATAAAACAAAAACATGTTTATTTAAAACATTTACAAACATTTTCCAAGATCCAACTCAGAAAAGGTGTCCAAGTGGTGTGCAAGGATACCTCATGCGTATGCATGTGCTATCACCATCCTAAGGTGTAAATCCTCCAAATATGTGGGAACCCCTAATAAATAACATATGAACATGTGCAATAATATCCCCTTATGTGAATAGGTTCCTCAAGAAATGGAACGCTCAAGTGGAACATGCCAAGTCATCATGCCCAAGCTCCAAAGTGCAACAAACCTCAATAAATGTGCAAGTAAACTCCTCCAAGAAGCACATGTGGCTTCAATAGTGTATGGAATCACAATAGGTTAGAACACAATATTTGGAGACTAAGAGGATTCTGGAAAAGTATTTGACAAAAATTTGGAGGTGGAAATGTCAAGGGTTAAAATGTCCAATTTTTACCTCTTTTACAGCGTGACAAAAATTAAATTTAAATATCAACCATTGAAAAATTGGGTAAAAATCCCCAATTTCTATGTGAATTCATGCTCATAAATATTTTTGGTAAATCATTAGAAATAAATAGATGAAATCATAATGAAATGTGGTCTAGGATGGTTTTATTGACAATTAGAGTGTCAATATTGGCTAAAATGATAGTTGTAGAGGTGGCCATGGAGAAATTTCAAGAAATTTGGGGAAATCCTCAATTTTTTGAGCAATTCATGCCAAATTATGCTCAAAGACAATCATAATGTAAGTTAATGCTATAAATTAGTAATCAATGGGATTTTATAAGCTTAATTGGAGCTTTTGGTGGAGAAATTTCAAAATTAGAGATTTTTTTAAATTTAGAAATTTTTGGAAAAGAATGGAAAATTCCATACATAGTGATGTTGAAGTGGTGACATGGATTTCTACCGTGGTAGATCCATTGTGGAAGGGTGTTAGGCAAAGATGACAAACTCGGGGATATGTAGTGCACTACATGACTGTTAGGTTCCTACTCTAACCCCCTTAAATACTTTAATAATGTATGAGACTAACTTCTTTGAATAAGGCCCATTGAATAGTTAGTTAATATTCACTCATTGTGTTAACTTTTTATTTATAGTAATGAATCCTACATTAGTTGGTTGTCCCTCATTATAAAGGGGTTATGTATTGTTTTGGTAAGAATTGTTATTTTATTTTCAAACATTTCTCTTGGAGGTTGTGTCTAGATTTTAACAATGTACAATTAATTACTGAAAATAGATTCTTTAGAGCCTCACCTCTACGAAAACCATGGGCCTAATAGATGCAAAAGAAACCAATTTGACCCAAACACTAGATTAGATTGTGCAAAGACTAACACATACTCAACATTGCCCTCTTGAATATAACTCTTTATTTTTAGCTAATTTTTTTATTGTATTCTTAAGCTAGATTGGAGTCCCTGCCTCTTACAAATTGATATCATATCCCTAATAGAAATCTTGATCTCTTACATTGAATTCAATATATCCTAACAATCTTTGAAATTTACTCATAATTAGATTCAATACAAGTAATTGGTTATTGAGACAAAAAAACACAATGTAATTCCATGTTTCCAATGCTTTGTCAATATAACCAATATCATGGTGATCAATAATGTCAAATTAATAATAACTTAAATTATATTTTAATATTTAAAAAAAAATACATACAAATATGTAAAATATATTTTCAAATTAAACTAAAATTATATTACGAGTATTTATATTGTCTTCCTCTGAAAACCAAAACAACACTTAAATCTATATAAACATGCCAACATTAAAAACAGATACGCCCATCCTTTTGAATTGGTATAAATGAACAAGCATCTGTCTACTGGAAAATGGTGTAGACCATATCAATGTTATATCACCCATACTTAACACAAGAATTTAAAAATGATTGTTTTGGAATCTCTACTAATGCTTCCAAAAAAAATCATTCAGAAGAAGAACTCTGAATACTCCGACATAGTACATAATTATGCAGTAAATCAAACACTAATCTAAACAACCCGTCTAGATAACAAAATTTACTGCAATGTTCAAAGAAGAGACAACTACTTACACGCTTCATCAGTCCTCTTCTTAATCCATCAAATATCTAAGTTTTTAGTACAAGATGAATGGACAACCCTGGCTAACTTATGTGCGGCCGGTGAAGACTTCTTTGTTTCTGTTGTCAAGTTGGTGCGTAAAACGCACAATTGTTCCTGCGAGATATCAGCACTTTCATTCAAAATCGCGGTCATTATAGTTTGCATGGAAGCGTATACATCTTCAGAATAATGACTCTGATAAACAGCCGAAAAGAAATATTCGAACATCTCAATGATGAGGTCGATCAGTCCAACGTCCAACATTTTTACGCACGAAGTGACATCAGCAACAGTTTTTACAATGGAAACCCTAACATTATTACGCACGAAGTGACATCTGCAACAGTTTTTAGAATAGAAACCCTAACTGCAAAGGAAGGACTGTCCATCTTGCCCAGATCTTTAAAACTTTTGACAGTGAGCTCTAATATATCTTTCAATAGATCGTCGTGGAATGGTTTATTGGGTGCCGTTATTTTCACGATTTTGTTCAGGTAATTGAGGACCTGGAGCTTCACTTCTTCGTTTCGGTTTCTCATGAGCTCTGGGGTTACCAAGGCATCCTTTGATGGACGCATTGCATGGAGAATTGATTCAGAAGGTGATTGGTTCACCATGGATAAATTGGCCTCCACTTTCTCTAAGGCCCGAATTCCCATGGATGGAGCGAGGTGGATTTGCCAGTTTCTGTCCCGCGGCAAAAAGCCTACGCTCGGCCCAGATTGCCCATTTCGTTCTCAAAACCACTTCACTAGAATATCGATGCAGAGTGAATGAGAACAATGGAGCCACCAGGGTAGAAGAAAGAAGGGACTACAATGGAGATGCACATAATGAATAAGTAGGGTAGATATTTAACTATTTAATGAAGCCACTAGGTTTAAAGAAGCCAACTAGTTAAAATATTTAACGGGCTATACATATACACTAATTAATGAAGTTATTAGGTGTAAGTTCTCATGTTAAACATTTAATAGGTTTTAATAATAATAACCTATTTACAAAGCCATAAATATATATACACTAATTAATAATTAATGAAGTTTTAAGGTTTGAAGAAGTTATTTGGTAAATCTTTAACAGGTTTTAATAATAATAATAATAATAACATATTTTTAAGGTTACAGCACATTAAAATTTGGTGTAAACGACCCTTTATAGAGTGGGAGTGTTTATCAATTTAGTTTTCAGGTTACTATATTTATAAAATAACCCCAAATCTTTGTAATTACATGTCCATACTAATAAAATAATTGACATCACCCAAAATACAAGTAATTTAGCACTTCACTCCATCAACAACACAAATATACCTTACTTGAGCTTGTGACCTCTTAAAAGGAAACACATGTTCTAAACCATTAGGCCCACTCAAGCATATCCTTCGAATAACTTCCCTTGTTTTGAAAGATGGTACTCCACCATCCTTGTACAACCACTCATGCTAAACCCAATTGACAAAATGATATATATATTTATATATGGTTGGTTGATTTTTGACCAAATATCTATATATATTGTAGATTTTTTAAAAAATAAGTGGCACATGTGGGCTTTTAACATCTAATGTTATGATTTTTTTTAGAATAAAAGTATGATAAATTGCTATCTATGATACGATATATGAAGTATTATAAATTGCTATCTATGAGAGGA
>SNQJ01S0022548.1:0-24417 GCA_010110895.2 Picea sitchensis
GAGAGGTTCTCCCTACATCAGTACCCAACATATCTCAATTTTTGTAGATAATAACTCAGTCTGTAAATCAAATTGTGTATACTGAAAATATTTTGTAATTACACACAATATGTATCTACATGAACAGTTTACATTACTTCTTGAAAGTATCTTATGTATATGAAATCAATTTACAAGTGTATTTATGCGAGGAAGGTGGTCGTCTGGTAAATATGAGAGGGATTCAAATCTATATGATTTGCATGCATGTGTAGAATTCTAAGCTTCTTTACTAACCCGAGGGGAGAGATGTCCCTACTTACTATGTGTATCACTGAAATCCCCTTTCATATGTACAAACTCAAACACACACACACACAGAGATATATATATATATAGCCTTGTGTATGTCTTTGTTTATCGCAGTGTTGGGACACCTGAATCTAACAAGTCTCTCAGAAAATAGGGTGATATAGATAAGCCCTAAGAAAACTATGGATTTCCTTCATCGAGTGAGAGCATCCTTGAGGCTCGGTAAGACTTGTGAAGGAATCAAAGAGAGCCATTCGTGAAAATGGCTAAGTCCAAGTTTGGACTTTTAAGTTAGTGGAAAAACCCTAAATTTGTTTCGGATGATCATGGCGATTGATTTGGCACATGGGTTAAATTAGGACCCTTAATCGGGACAAGGATGAGACATGATCTCAAATGTTGATCAAATAGTACATATAGACCCTGAATATCCATCAGTCTCGAGTGTGATTCTCGTGGAGTGATTGCACTGAAATCAATGAGGATAATTAATCTATCAGAGGGCGTCCTTGGGTGATCCTGAATTGTTATATCCCTTATGGGTGATACGGTCGAAGTTCTCTAGTCAGGATGACCTTGGATTTCGAGATGGAGGTAGTCTGAAAGGGGAATTCTGAGAGACAATCTAGGTTGTCCTTTGGGATGAAGCCACAAAGATTATCTATTGTTGATTATAGTGGAGCCTGTGTAAATAAAACCAAGTGAAGAGGTGATTTCATCATGATGTACCTTTATTACTAGGATCACCACCATGTCAAAAAATATTATATACCCCTTCATGATTGGTTATAGGATGAACATGAGGTACACACACAACCCAAAAGTGAAGTCATTCAAATTTGACCCTTCAGAGTAATTGTAAGGGATCATACAAATAAATTTTGTATCTATCAGAGCGATGATGATATTTTTAAATAGGTCCCACACATTTATATATTTTAATAATATTAAACCCTTCCCCTACGTGATTGGTGGTTGGAGTGATGAGAAGGGTGCATGTATATCAATAACTAAGACCTTGGAAATAACATGATGAACCGGTATGGGAATACTCTGAATGAGAGGGATTCAAGTGAAAATCTATGTCATTGATTGATGTACAAATGGAGCTCAATGATATTCGTTGATATATGGATGAGTGAACAAACAATTATTATCAACCTAGACGAATAATATTCCTCGATACCCTAAACTCGAAGTGGCGTAATTTCATAGGTTGTTTGAACCTTGAACGAACGGTATAGAAAATGGAATATCCCTCAATACCTTCAGTTTAGAGTAATAAAATGGCCTAAGTGTCGTGTACTCTGAATGGTAAGTATCGAAGGAGAATATTCCCTGATACCATACCTTTTGGGGTTAGCGCAAACGCGAGGTTGGAAAAAATATGAGCAATGAGAACTATAAGTCCACGTGGACCGAGGTTCGACCATGGAAAGCCAAGCCATGTTGATGCCACATTTGATGGCACGAAATAAGGGATTCTACCTTTTAGGGAGAGATCTGATGATCGTGTAAACCCAAGAGTTTTAAAAGATCATAACTTTCACTCCAGAGATGTGTTTTGAGAGAAATTACCATCATTGGAAATATCTTGATAAAGAGAGGATTTGAGATAGTTGAGTGAAGAAAACATTTATTACCCCATATCCTTATAGGTAGTTAGGGGGTTGGGTATGTTACAAGTCATATCAGAGCATGCAACCACACTTGACTTACTTGGGCTCACCAAAAGAGTCAAAGGAATATGACTATGCAAATAATCAACCTCGAAAATGACAAGACCTGATATTAACCATACATTATTAACCGTGGGAATATATTTAAATCCTTATTAATGGAATGAGGGAGACAATCATATGTTGTTTTTCATAAATAAACCAGGACTGTAGGTTGTTGGTAATTACTAAACTGTTGAAGAAAAAATTTTAGGTTACCTTTTTTTAACCTAGGTTGTTCTATTTTGTTAATGGAAAAACTAACTAATATATAATTGTTGATCCTCAACACTTAATAATTTAGATACATCCCAAATAATCCATAAGTAAAGGGATGGTGACCCACCATGAATGGGGAGAGAGCTCCCATAATAAGGAAGAAGAATCAGATGACAGGAGAGTGGTAGAAACCCCTCCAAACTTGGTTGAGACTGTGAGAAGTCTCAGGGAAAAGTTGTAAAGATTTAAGGATGACAATGATATACTAATGAAGGAGTGGTAAAATTGAGATAAATGTAGTCCTGCTACAAATCCTAACAGGCATACAAAGACAGTTGCAACATGGGCCAACGACCAATAACATGGATAACTACGGGCCTAAGAAAACCCATAGTCTACCTCAGGTGCGGAATAATGGACCTGGAAGAAGCAATGCAAGAAGAAACCCTCCCAAGAAGGCTCGTCTTGGATCCAAGAAGCATGCTAAAACCAAATATTCATTTGAATATTCCTTTGATGAAGGAGTATAAATCTCCAAAGAAGTGTCTAGATTTGAGACCAGTTCTCATTCCCAAAAGAGAGGGAAGAAGAAGAAACATTCCAAGGGTGGTGAGCCTGAAGAATTCAAGAAATACAAGCCACCTACTTTTGATAGATAAATCACCAAAGTGGAAGAGGATGAAGCTTGGATACTCGGTCTAAAAAAGTATTGCATAGTTCATAAATACTCTAAGAACATGGAAGCCATAACATCTATATTTAATTTGAATGGAAAGGCCTCCATCTGATGGGATCACCTTAGAAACATAAAAGGGATCCAGGAAAAAGAGTTATATTGGAATAAATTTGAGAAATAATTCAAGAAAAAGTAACTTTCTAAGAGGTACTATGATAAAAAGGTGAGGGAGGTATATGAACTGAAACTAGGGAAACTCACAATTGATGAATATATCAACAATTTTATGGAACGTTTGAGGTATGTACCCTATATAAATGATGGAAAGGTAAATATACAATAATTTATTAGTCGTTTTCCTCAGTATTTTCAGAACATAATTCAATTTGATGAACTTAAAACCTTGGAAGATGTTATTCGGAAGGCTAGGTGCTACTATGAACAATTCAAGCACAAGTTAGAACACCCTAAGGAGTGGAAGAAGAAAGGTAATGTGGGATTCAAGGAGAAGGGAATTACAACTTCAAGGTTCAATAATTATGGGAATAATTTCAAGACGAGCTTCCCCAAAAAAATTGTGATTCTTTAGAAATTCCCATCTCAAAGTTGAAATAAAACTCTTGGATCATCCCCTGGAAGGACTGCGAGAAAAAGGAAGGAACCGTTGAAATGTTGGGGCTATGAAGAAGAACACCTATTGTGGGACTTCCCTCACCGACAACCAGGTAGTAATGGAGTTTACAAAATCCAAGAGGCTACCACGGTTGATGATGTGTCCAGGAGCATGCCAAAAATTCATGTAGCTTTGGACAAGTGGCAAGCAGACCACCAAGCCTCGGTGGTGGAAATGGAAGGTATGGTCTCAAACCATCTTATCTCTATTCTAATTGACCCTGGTTCTAATGTAATTTATATTTCTCTTCTAATTGTTGAGAAGTGTAAATTACAACAATCAAAACATGTTAAACCATGGTTGGTACAACTAGCCAATGGGACAAAAAGAAAGGTAACAATGGTCATAACAACATGCCAAATCACTATGAATGGGTTGCCCACCGAAGCCACTTTAAACATCCTTCGTATAGGATCATATGACATATTGATTGGCATGGATTGGTTGGATTCATGTAAAGATAAACTGGAATGTTATAACAAAATATTAGAATGTGAAGATGACAAAGGGAACAAAAGAACTTTGCAGGGGATTCAAAAACCTATCTCAATAATATAGATATCATCCCTCTAAATGAACAAGTATTGTATGAAGGGGTTCCCTTTGTATGAAATAAAGGTACTAAACTCAGTTGAGGATAAAAAATCAACCCTAGAAGAGCACCCTAT
Organism: Picea sitchensis; assembly: GCA_010110895.2. NCBI lineage: Eukaryota > Viridiplantae > Streptophyta > Pinopsida > Pinales > Pinaceae > Picea > Picea sitchensis. Next base: position 4,246 of record SNQJ01S0022548.1, read on the forward strand.
ACTAAAATATTTTAGATATGTGTTTATAGAAGAGGTGTCAGGTTTACGTCTAAAGAGAGATATTTATTTCTCAATAGAACATGTACCTAGAGCAATGCCAATGTATAGAGAACCATATAGGATGAGTACCCCGGAGTTGGTTGAGCTCAAATTGTAGTTGAAAGAAATGTTAGACAAGAGTTACATTCATCCTAGTGTGTCTCCCTTGGGAGCACCAACCTTATTTGCAAATAATAAGGATGACACATTGAGGTTGAGCATATACTATAAAAAACTCAATAAAATGATGATTAAGAATAAGTACCCCTTTCCCAGGATTGATGACTTATTCGACTAGTTGAGAGGTGCCACCATCTTTTCCAATATTGATCTGAGATCCAGATACCACCAAGTTATAATTAAGGATGAGGACATACACAAAACCTCCTTTAGAATGAGGTATGGACACTATGAATTTGTGGTGGTGTCATTTGGTATCACTAACACACCTACAACCTTCATGTTTTTTATGACCAATGTGCTCCACAAGTTCTTGGACATATTTGTATTAGTTTTTATTTATGACAACTTGAATTACTCAAAGAATAAGGAAGAGCACGAAGAACATATAAAGTCAGTACTCCAAGTACTAAGAGAGAAAAATATCTATGCTAAGCTTAGTAAGTGTGACTTCTTTTAAAATCAAGTCCACTTTTTAGGCCATGTTGTCTCTGAGAAAGGAGTGGCAAATGACCCTAATAAGATCAAATCCATTATAAATTGGCCTACACCCAACGATGTAAATGGCATTAGATCCTTTATGGTTCTAGCATGGTATTATAGGAAGTTCATAAAAGTATTTTCTAAGATTGGTCACCCAATCACTTAATTACATAAAAAGGGAGTGGAATTTATTTGGAGAGTAGAATGTGAGGAAAGTTTCTAGTAGTTGAAACACATATTGAATCATGTCATGGTAATGAAAATTGCAGACACCGACAATGATTTATTTGTGTGCACCAAATATTGAAAACAGGGAATCAAAGGAGTCATCATGCAAGAGGGACATGTGATATATTATGAAACTAATAAATTGAGTAACCATGAAATAAATTATATGGCCCATGACCTAGAGCTAGTAGCCACAGTGCATTCTTTAAAAATGTGGAGGCACTACCTCCTAGGCAGATAGTTTGTGCTCATATCGGAACATAGTGGGATGAGGTATTTATTTTACAAACGCAAACTAAATTATATGCAATCTAGATGTATGGATCTCATCAGTGAGTTTGAATTTGAGATTAAAAAAATCAAAGGGAAAGAAAAAAGAGTGGTTTATTCCCTTGGTAGGAGTATGAAGGTAATTCATTTAGTAGTTGTAAGTACCCATGAAATAGACCTCAAGGAAAGAGTTCCAAGTGCACAAGAGGTAGATGAGTTCTTCAAAAAAAAAAGACACACTTAGATAAAGAGTCCACGGGACTAAATTATGAAGTTTATCAGCTAACAAGTTATGGTCTACTAACATACAAAGGCAGGTTGTATATCCCAACCTGTGATGACTTGAAGATGTTCATATTGGATGAACTACACAAAAGACAATATGTTGGTCACTCTAGTTATTAAAAGATGATTACAACCCTTAGGAAACTATTTTATTGGCCAAGGATGAAAAATAATACAAATGATTATTTGGATAAATGTTTAGAGTTCCAACATGAGTTAAAGTAGAACACCAACATCCATCAGGGTTGTTACAGCCCCTGTCTATCCCAGAATGGAAATGGGAAACCATTTCCATGGACTTAATCACTGGACTACCCAAAAAAAACAAACAAAATGATTCCATCATGGTAGTTGTGGAAAAATTGAGCAAGGATGTTCACTTCATTCTCGTGAAATCCACTTGCAAGGAAATAGATGTTTCCATCATTTTCATGAAAGAAATATTTATAGTACATGGGATTCCCAAGGAAATCATATATGATAGAGATGCAAAATTCACTTCAGCATTTTGGAATTATTTGTTCATTGGTTGTGGAACAAAACTGTTGTTTAGTACATCATACCACCCTCAAACTAACAGACAAATAGAGAGGGTAAACTGAGTGTTGGAAGACATGTTAAGAATGCATGTGATGCACTATCCCAGTGTTGAGGAAAAGATATGAAATGATCTTACTCAAGCATTTTCAAATTCTTCTTGGCTAAAGAAAAATAGATGGGAATATCACCCTATGTTTATAGCCATCAAAATTAATATCCTAACTCACAAGTATTGATTACAAGTGCTTAGGCTGGTTTTTTATAAATAAAAGCGTGCTGGAAATTTCATTATTTATGTGTTTTTATGAACATAAAATATGTTGAAATAAGCATAGAGACAGAAGTAAAGACACCAAGTCGATAATCAAGACAGATGAGACATAAAACAATCCTTTATTTCATTCTAATTCATCAAAGAGTCACTGTCTTTACAAATTTTCGTGAAGAATTTTTGGACCAAAGTCAAACTTCGACGTCCCCGATAAAACATACAAAAGGAATTTTGACAGAAAATATAAAAAACGAACTCTAAAATCTAGATCAACTTGCCACAAATTGATTCCCACTCGACTCTTCACAATATCCTTTTTCAGTCATGAAAACTAATGCACAAACATAAAAGTCTACACAAACTATCAAAGATAGATCAACACCTCTGAAAAAACAAGTGTTTGAATGATGTAATTGAGCCCTGAATCTTGTTGTCTACAATAAGACTCTGCTATCAAAAAAAAGAATTAGGCTTTGAATAAATTAAGGAATGAATGAAAACTGAATTATATCAACAAAAACTCAAAGAGCATACCTTAGTATGCTTCTCCTTCTATTATCCTCTTGTTCCTCCCCTTCCTTCTTCTTTTAAGCAAATTAGAATTGGTTGAAGTAGTTGAACTACTTCATTAGTTAAGTTAACTAAAACTCAACCAATTTTTAGTTAGGGGGGAAAGTAATAAATCATAATAAGGGTTTTAAATAAATAATAACTAGTAGGTGGGACCCCTTGTGACTACCTTTAGCTTTTAACAATCATAACACAACTAGTTAATTAAAGAAAACAACCCTTCTTGTGACTCCCATCATTACATTCATATTTGACAAATTATCCAATGATTTTTGAAATTATTTCCAAAATATATTACTCATATATCCAAAAAATAGCATTCTCTCCATAATTCCTGAAGTCAACTGTCATCAACAATAAATAAAATAAAACTTAAAATCCATAATTTCCACTCTAAGATGCAATATTTCCCTTGTTGTTGTTGTCACCTTTTGATCTCTCTAAAGTTTCCTTTGGATGTGTTGAGCCTTTAGGCCTAATCTCGTTGATCACATGAGAACAATCATCCCTCAAATGCATCCGGGAGGACACAGATTTATCAGAGCCATTGGCGGATGAGGAAGGGGAAGCAATGGCTTTTCCTTTGTCAGGGGCATGGTGGGCCTCAGTTTTCAACATTTTTATAGCATGGGAAGACTGAACTAGTGAGTGGATAGGGGCATCTTGGCCAATCTGATTGATAGGCGAGGGAGCAAGTAAAGACAAATTGGGCCAGCCACAATGTTGGGAGACTGTCGGGTGGAAAATCTCTTACCATCCATTGTTTTCGGGAACCTCGGGTTGCAATGAGAAATGAGGGGGCACGGGAATACCAGGGGCTTGTGGAGATTGGAAGGGAGGCCTTTCAAGCCTAGGTTGGACCATTCCTTTCCCAATCCAATTGAAAAACCCAGCCTGGAATAGTTTCCCTAACTCTTGCGAGTCATCATCAAAGTGAATGGAGAAAATTGGCCTTCTTGGGCCCCTGTTTCAATTACCTCTTCCTCGGTTACCTCTACCATGACTACCTCGGCTGAAAAATCTCATTTCTGTATGAATGATTGATTATCAAATAGTTTCTTTAACAACCATACATGATAACTCTTTTAAAATATGAAATACATTTTGCCTCAATAACATATCAAACTCTTGCAATCTAATCCATACAAATTGTTTGACCGTTGTCAATGAGTAGGGGGTGAACAAGGTTCTGGGATATGCGAGGGGTTTGTATTGAGATAAACCTATTAAAATGAGGGGAAAAAGAACATGGTTACTGCTCACTGAAAACAACAATCAACTTAAATGTAAACCAAATAACATATCACTGTAATCCATCCCTGTCTTAAACTGTCACAACATATATCTCCTCTTAACGAGAATTAAATTTTAGGAACATGGAGTGAGTAATGAATATGGGAAAGCGAGGGAATTGTAATTAGCAAAAATTGCAATAATGGTAGGGAAAAACATCGGATATTGTTCATACAATTAATTAAGTAATCCATGAAACCATTCTATATTAAATGCAAAAGATCCAACACTCACCAAATAGTCATTGTGATCAATTAAACAACTACTATGTATCATTTAATCATTTCTGTGTATTAATTTGCTGACTGTTCACAATTAAATTTTTAACACGGTGTCATCAAACTCAAAACAATATGCCTTCCAAAACAATCTGTATAAGAGTTTTGTTTCTTCTTATTTGTCCCATTTAATGTTTAAAACAATTTCCAAATGAACACACGGTCACTTGTTTCCACTCTATTCAGCATCAAAACATCCACCACTATCCATGAATTATTTCCTCAATCAAACACATACACAAAAATTGTGCTTGATTCCATTCCTCTAATCAATTTAATAATCAAATTGAAAATGAAATCATATTGTTATAAAACCCATGCCCATATATGATGGTGTAATAAATTATATGCATAAACATATACAATGGACAACCAAGTCACAAAATATCATTTCTTTAAATTGCAATGATCTCGATCGAGCAATTTAAACGCATAGTAACAAGAACCATCATTTAAATTCATAATACGTTGTAGAAAACATACATCTCAATGCATAACGCAAGGAAACATACTCCAAATCAAACCATAACAATGTTTGAGTTATCAATCCAACACAAGGAGGCAGTGACTGTATGCCCAATTCCACTTCTCAAATCAATCAATTAAAAACATGTTGAGCCATCGAATCAACTCTCACGATAAACGAATATAGTGATTATACACCAAACACCATTTCATACTTTGACTGTGTAATCAACCTAATCAACAGAGACGAGCTCATAATCAAACAACTATCGATGCTACTCCACAACAGTCAACAACATACCCGACTAGAAATAACTGGTTCATTTATCAAAATCGGGCTTGAATAATCAAGTGTTTTCTCTATGGAAACAACACAGGGAGAATGGAATCAACCACCAACAACAGGTGATAACTTTCAAGAAAACACGGTGAACACACCAATAGATTTTCAAGAAGGGGTGATAGTTCGCCAGGTAGGAGAGAGTATGAACAGAGAAGTAGAGGCTTCTTGTTGGCCTGTAATAACACCGAGAACACACAGGGAATAACCCTCATGATTTCCTAATAAACCCGAATAATTTTTATATAAAATAGAGCCACAAAATAACAAACAAACCTAAAGCCAACATCTTGGCATAATAACCACCCAAACCAACTGTGCAGAAACCAAAATCATATACGAATCCACGACCAAGAGAAAACGATATCAGTGACCCACGATGGTTCAAAATCAAACGCAGTGACCAAATACGATTGGGTATCTTTACAATAACTATGTGGAGAGGGCTAGCAAGTCTGGACCGAATGAAACCCTCCAAGACAAACCCATAAGACAACAGAGAGCCTTCATGGCTTTTATCACACAAAATTATCAATGAAACGTGACTTCAACTATACGATCCTTTCATTTACAATTAATACACATAACCAACCATTCCAGATAAATCTCACAAGTTTACATAGTTGTTGGTCTCAAGAAAATCAAAGACCCACACATCACCGATACAATAACTATTTCATAACCAGAGTGGATTCATGGATGGAGAAAAAAGACATACCTGTAACCAAAAATCCTTAAAAACGCAAGCTTGGTCTAACAGTTCTTCCCTTGCCTGAAAATCAGAGCTTAACCATAATGAAACACAATTTAACAATAGCCAATCTAGGGTGATGGCTAGTGGGAGAGGTATGGAGTGACGTGCAGTAAATGCACATCGCCTCCATCCTCCACTCATTCAATTCCTTAGTACATGCCAGCCAATCCTCCATTAATCCATTTAATTAATATATGCATCAAACTTAACATCCATCACTTGTCAAATGCGCCACCCCATATCACATTTAGCCATTGCCAACCATACCATAACACATATCACATGTGTTTCCATCTAACTCAATAAATCGTATAACTACTAACTCTGTTAGCTAGGACTAACAACAATTCTTTAATTTCAATGCATTGTAGTGTGCATAGTAGCATAGTAGCATAGTTTATTTTCTTCATATTTCTTTTATCTTTTTTCATGAATAACATGTGTTTTTTGAAGGTGCAACATGTAACAGATCGTGGCACTAATAGAAATGAGATAACATTGGATATAATCCATTTACACAATATGGAATTTAGAGCTTAGAGCAATTAGAAAAACACATAATAGGCACTATCCATCTGCTATTATGCCGCAAATAAAACCAAGATTTCATGAATCATGTAGAACCCTGTAAGTAGTGTCGAACAATAGCATAACATCAAATAAAAACCAAATCTGATCTCCTAATATACAAGGGGGTATCACCTACTAGCATTATTTATATCAGTAGCTTATAATAATAGGCTTTTATAAAAACTTTGAGGGAAAAATCCCCGTTGCGATTTTTATCGTCAACGCCCAGGAAATGGGATTAGTATCTACCCCTGGTAGAATTTGATTACAACAATGGATACCAAGAATCCATGAAAATGAGCCCCTTCGAGGCCCTCTGTGGCATAAAATGAAAAATCCCAATCAGTTGGGATAATATAGTGGACAGAGTTACCCTTGGACCTGATATGTTAATGGAACTATAATAGAAAATAAACCAAATAAAGAAAAATATGAAAGTTCCCCAAGAAAGGAAAAATATATATGCAGATAGTAAGAGAAGTCACAAATAATTTAGAGTATGAGATCATGTGTATCTATGAATCAAACCTAGGAGAGTATCCTTAATAATGGGAGCATGTGCCAAGTTGGCACCTAGATTCTGTGGACCTTTTGAAATTATAGACAGAGTGGGACTTGTAGCCTATAAACTAGCCTTACCTCCCACAGTGAAGGAATATAATGTGTTCCATGTCTCCTTATTAAATAAATATATACATGATGATGCTCACATAATTAATTGGTCTGTGATACAGGTGGAGATAGAGGGAGAGTTCTTAGTTAGAGTTGTAGTATATCCTAGATAGGAAAGAGATCCCTCTTAGGAACATAACCATTTCACATATCAAGGTGCAGTGGGAGCACTTCTGTCCCGATGAAGAAATTTGGGTGATGGAGGATGCCATGAAACCGACATATCATTTTTGGTTCACTTCTGTATATATAATTTGTGCAATAGATAAAACACCGAGGGAAGTATTCCTTTAAGGGGGAGGGGATTGTAAGACCCATGTTTCCCCAATATGTAATTATAATTGTTATAATGGAAAAAAAAAATCAGACCTATGTGTGATAAAGAAAAGATAATGGACCTTTATAAATTTTGTAATATATATAAATATGTTTAGTTTTAATATAATAGATAATTTTGAGTTATTGCTAAAGGGATGTCCTTCACAAGGTATGATGTCATGAGAGGAGTGGGAAATAGGGAGGCCATCATTGATGTGAATGAATCTTCTAGGAAGTACCCTACATAATTAAAATGATGCAGAACTGAACTATCACTTCCCTAGAAACTGACTATTAGTCAAGATAGTAGTTGAAATAGTTCCTAGAGAAGTTAAGGAAGGATGGGAAAGTACCTTCAGGAAACTTCTAGAATGATCCATGAAGTCCTCGGGGAAAGAAGACCAACACAATAGACATGAATAGGAATAAGAGAAAGGGGGAAGAGATGGAGAGAAACAGAGAAGATAAGTTGTATGAAATATCCCTGAACTTCTTGCATACATCCTCTTGTGACATCGTACCCTAGCTCGGGGGTGGCTAGTTGTAGAAAAGGACAACACAACCTTGCCTAGGGTTGGGTGGAGAGTAGTTCTCCCTACAAAAGTACCCAACATATCTCAATTTATATAGATAATTATCATGTTTATCTCTGTATATTGATATAAAATCGTGCATGGCTAAATGAACGATATGACATTTATACATAATAGCTCGGTTTGTAAATCAAATTGTGTATGCAATTTTTTTTTTGTAATTGTGCATAGTATGTATCTACATGAGGAGTTTTACATTATTGCTTGCAAGTAGCTTATGTATATGAAATCTATTTACAAGTATATGTCTATGAGGAAGGTTATGTCTCTGTTATATATGAGAGGGATGCAAATATATATGATCAACATGCATGTGTAGAATTCTAAGTCTTTGTACTAGCCCAAGGGGAGAGATGCCACTACTTATTGTGTGTATCACTGAAATCCCCTTTCATATGTACAAAATCATATATATACACATGCACACCCTTGTGTATTTCCCTGTCTATCGCGGTGTTGGGATGCCCGAATCTAACAAGTCTCTCAGAAAATGGGGAGATACAGATAAGCCCTAAGAAAACTATGGAGTTCTTTAGATGAGTGTGAGGACCCTTTAGGATTGGTAGGAATTGTGAAGGATTCAAAGAGAGACATTTCTGAAAATGGATAGCTCTGTGTTTGGATTGTTAAGTCAATGGAAAAACCCTAAATTCGTTTCAGATAATCATCGCTATTGATTTGGCATGGGGGTTAAATCGGGAACCTTAATAAAAACAAGGATGAGATACAATCTCAACCATTGAAATAGTAGTATAGATAGACCCTGACTCTCCATTGGTTCCAAGTTTGATTTCTGTGGAGCGAGTGCTCTAAACTAAACGAGGGTTGTTGATCTATCGGAGGGTGTTTATGGATCATCCTAGACCATTAGATCCCTTGTGGGCGATACGATCAGATTTCCCTAGTAGGGATGACCTTGGATTCCAAGGTGGATATAGTCCAAAAGGGGAGGTATGAGAGATGATCGAGGTCATCCCTTGGGATGAAGCCACAAATATTATCCGTTGGATATCACAGTGGATCCCATGTAAATGAAACCAAGTGAAGAGATGACATCATCATGATGTACCTTACTGACTAGGATCGACACCATGTACAAAACTATTACATACCCCTTCATTATTGGTTATCAAATGAATGAGAGGTACACACACAACCCAAGAGAGAAGTCATTCAAATTTGAAACTTCGGATTAATTGGAAGGGAACATGTAAATAAAGTATGAATTTATCAAAGCGATGATAAGAGTTTTAAATAGTTCCCATTAATTTATATATTCTAATAATATTAAACCCTACCCCTACATGATTGGTGGTCAAAGTGATGAGAGGGACGCATGTATATCAATAGTGAAGACCTTGGAAATAACATGATTAATTGGTATGGGAATACTCTGAACAAGAGGGTTTTGAGGGAAAATCTAGGTTGTTGACCGACATACGAATGAAGCTCAATGATAGTTTTTGATCCATGGATGACTAAACATACGTGTCTTATAAACATCGAAGGAGAATATTCCTCAATACCCTCAATTTAGAGTGGAGAAATTTCATAAGTTTTTTGAACCCTGAACGAACAATATTGAAAATGAAATATCCCCCGATACCTTCAGTGCAAAGTAATGAAATGGCCTAAGTTTCTTGTACTCTGAATGGATGGTATTGAAGGAGAATATTCCTCGATACCATACCTGTCAAGGTTAGTGCAAAAGCGAGCTCGGAAAAAATCTGAGCAACAAGAACTATAAGTCCACCTGGATTGAGGTTCCACTGTGGAAAGTCAAGCCACGTTGATGCCATGTTCGATGGAAAAAACTATGGGATTCCACATGGAAGGGAGAGATATGATGACCGTGAAAATTTGAGATTTTTGGAAGATTGTAAATTTCACTCCAGAGCTCTGTTTTGACCAGAATTACCATTGTCTAAAATCCCTTGATCAGAAAAAGATGATGGAGCTATGATAAAGATAGAATTTGTGATAGTTTATTGAAGAAAAAAATTATTACCCCATCTACTTATAGGTAGTTAGGGGGTTGGGTATGTTACACTGATCATAAAAGCCTCAAGTATTTTTTGGAACAAAGAATTTCTTACTCAAAGAAATAAAAATGGGTAACAAGTTGTTTGGATATGATTATGAGATCACCTACAAAAAAGGAAAATAAAATGTTGTGGTTGATTCCCTTTCTAGGAAATATGAAGAAGACAGGTCCACTTTTTCCCTATATTTTGTTTTCGCAGATTCTCTTCAGAAGGGTCACCAGGAATGGTTGCAAGATCCCAAACTTTCAAAATGATCCAAACACTGCAGCAGGATCCACAAGCTTGGCTAGGGTACTTGTGGCACCATGAAAATCTTCCTTATAAAGGTCACCTATATTTAAGCAAACGGTTGAACCTTAAATCCATCATATTCTCTGAGTTTCATGCTTCACCTACAACTGGGCATTGCAGTTTTACCAAAACCTATGAACATGTCAAACATTCTTTTTTCCAGGACTATATGAAAGAGGACATCCTCACCTTTGTGGATGAATGTGATACCCGACGATGCAACAAGGGAGAAATAGTCAAATCTCTACATAGCCTCCAACCGCTTCTAATTCCACCTACTATTTGGATAGATATTTCTATGGACTTCATTGTTTCCTTACCTAAATTAGGAAATAATTCAGTTATCATGGTATTTGTGGATCATCTTTACAAATATGCTCATTTATGTGCTCTTCAACACCCATTCACAACATCCACCATAGCTCAAATTTGTATGGATAATATATTCAAACTCCATGGCATGCCTCATTCTATTGTTTTTTACCATGATCCAACTTTTGCCAGCACTTTCTGGCAATAAATTTTCTAACTTTAGGGAACCCAATTGTATTGCAACACAACATATCATCCTCAGACAGATGGACAAACTAAAGAAATTAACACGTGTTTGGAAACTTATTTGAGGTGTTTTGCATCTGAGAAACAAAATCAATGGGTTCAGTGGTTACCCCTCAATGAATTGTGGTATAACACATGTTACCATACCACCACTCGCATGACTTCCTTTGAAGAAGTCTATGGAAAAAATCCATCCTTAGTTCTATCATACATGCTCGATGTATCCAAGGTTCAATAGGTGGATCAAACTCGTATATTCCACATGACCATTCTACGTACTTTCAAAGAAAATTTGGTCATGGTTCATAATCACATGAAACAACAAGCAGATAAGGTTTGTTTTGAACATGAATTTGTTGAAGAGGGCCATGTGTTTATTTTTTTTCAACCTTGTAAGCAGACTTCACTCAAATCCCATCATTGTAAGAAACTCTCCCCCAAATTTTATGGTCCTTATCGTATTCTCAAGAGAGTGGGTTCAATGGCCTACTAGTTAGAGTTGCCTAGTCACTCTAAGTTCCACCCTATATTTCATGTTTCCTACTTAAAGAAAGTGCTCGGCACTAGGTTCCAAACTCAAACTAGTCTGCCTGAGTTGGATGAAGAAGGTTTCATTTGGTTGTAGCCACAAGTAGTATTGGACAAATATGAGTGTCATCTCTGCCAGGGCATTATCAAGAAATTTTTATTTTAGTTGAAGGACACACAACCAGAAGATGCCACCTAGGAACCAACTACCATCCTGTAACAATTTCCTCATCTCAATCCTTGAGGAAAAGGCTTCTTTTTAAGGGGGAGGGTGTGTTAGAGAAATAACCTTCCTAAACCCTCATGTAGGTAGAAAAATATATTTTCCATGTAATAAAGGACAATATTAATAAATAAGTCCTAGGAATAAGGAGAATAAGTCAAATGTAAGAAGACCTAATAGAAGCTTTTGCTTCTAGAAAAATATTCCTCTAGACTGTTCTTTTGGGTAGATAGATTTTATATAAATAGGATTCGAGGATATGAGAAACATTTTTATTGAGAATTATTTTAATAGGTCTATACTCTGATGGAGGTTTCCCCCTCGAAGAGGCAAGCAAACATTGCTTTTGTTTCAATAAAGTTATCATTTTGATGTGCTATTCTCGATATTTTGTTGTTCCGCATGTAATTCATGTGATATTCTTGTTTTTGTTCAATATAACATAACCAGGTGCTTAAAAAACATACCCATGAGATTTTTTTATGAGATTTATATCAAACATTATATTAAAAATTAAACTTCCAAAATGGACACACAGAGTTATAATCCTCTTATTTTTACCTCGTCTTTATATTAAGTAAAGGCTTCTGGAGAATTGGCAGTATGTATAGAGGGGATCCAAAATTTCAACATATTACAGAAATATGACCATCAAGTCATTAACCAACCACTCTAAGACTTCAAAACAAGTTTAACTACAAGATTACAGACATAGCTCAATTCTGGAGTTTGTACTATGTAAATTCTGGAAAAAAAAAACACCTAGACATAACCAAACTAAACACTGCATTACATATGAGGGGAAGGTATGGATTTTGAGGTCAAATAATCCCTATTTGATGAAATAAGTGGGGAGTTAAGGTTCATATGGACATATTGGGTGCATGGAGATGCAATCTCAGAATCAACTAGCTCCTCCATGTTGTTGTTGCAAAAGACCATGTGGGCCTGCACACCTTCCATATGGAGACTTATGGAATTTCCTTCATATTGGAGGCTCTAAATGGATTGCTTCAGTTGAAGTGAGAGTTCAATAAAAATTCATACTTGGGCAAAGAGACTACATAATATTTCTTGGATTACTTGGACAAAATTCCAAAGGTATTTGGTATCCTACTCCATCTAGTCTATCTGAAGGCTCCAACTATTCCCACTGCTAGTGTTGGCCCTTGACCAAGTTTTGGAGAACCTTGGTCTTGTTTGACCATTTCTGGGGCTTCGATGGGCTGTTCGAAGACAAAGAACTAGGTGAAGTGGAGATCGTGGGATCTCTCCCCCTTTTGTGGGATTTTTGGGTTTAGGGTTTATCTAATGGGTATGGGATGTCGTCCCATGGGTTTACCCATGTTTGGGCCCCTTTTGTAAAGTATAAATAAGTAGCTTGGCAATGTAAGAAAGAGCCAGATATGAGTCATTTGTAAGCCAGTGAGCTAAGTGCAAATGCCTGTAAATTATTTGTGCATACTGTGTGTTGAGAACTTGCAGAGCTAAGTGCAAGTGATTGTAAGAAGGATATGTTCTTTGCCAAACTCGGGGAAGGAGGATCTGGCGAGGTGCACGCATATCTCCTGTCCTATGCAGAGTTGGTTTTTTCTCTCTATGCATTGAAAGAAGATAATAAAGAGAATAAGAGTTGGTGGACGTAGCGCTACGCTGGGGGTGAACCATGTATATCCTATGTTGCAATTGCTTTGTGTCATTGATGTGGTTTATGCTTAGTGTTGAATCTTTATGTATGTTAGATAAATCTGATATAGTAGCTTAGTGCTTAATAACTTGGATGAATGTTGGACCTATTGATGCTATGTTCTAAATGGTCATATATGTTTAGATCTTGTTGAATATTGCACTGCTCTGTAATTAGGGTTTTACCTGTGATATGAATAAAGGTTAAAAACTAATGAATGTTAACTGCTAAGAGCTCTGTTAATCATTGTGATCATAGATATGTGTCCCATATAGGTTGTAGACACATGAGTCCTGCAACCCCCCCTGCCTCTACCTCAAGTGAGACTTCATCTTCTTCGCAGATGTTTCTGAAAGGGCCAGTAGTTAGGGTTTTGTTGGTGCATTGTTGAAGCATTGTACCCTGGGTATGTCCCTAGTGTGCAGTACTCTACTTAATATTATGAAGCTCTGTGCTAAAAATAGAAGTCCGATTTGAAGAAAAGAGGTAAGTTCTTAAATATTTGTGCTTTGATAAAGGTAAGATAAGTGGAAAATTTTGTTTCAAAAGAATGGATCTAGCTATATTTGATATATTTTTTCCTAGTCTGAAAACTAGGGCACAACTAGAAGAGAGAAGATATGATATGAATAGATCTGATAAAATTAGTGAAAGATATGTTATCCCTATGCATAGAAATTATTTTTGGACTAACAAGTGGATGCAATATCCTAGAAATAATTTTTTGCAGGTCTATTACTGTGATCCCAGTGCGCAATACATGAAAGTTTGGGGATCGTTTAAGAGAAAGAGAGGATTGACATTATGTTATAATTGTGAAAGAATGAGACATATTTCTAGGGAATTCCCTAGTAGAAGTCCTATTTTCCTTTGTTGTAAAGCTAATGTACATGAAGTTTTGGATTTCCCTAGAATGATTGCTAAAGTTGAGAAGATGAACATGAGACAAGAAAACCATGAGGAAGTTCAAGAGACTAAGAATATGCTAAAGAAAGAGAAAGAATCAGAGACTATATTATTGCAGATGAAAGAAACACTGAATGATCATAGATACATCAGTTTATCAGAGATTTTAAAAGAGAAAGAATGCATAGAAACAAGAATAAGAGACTTCGACATAGACTATGTTTTGTATGCAGAAACACAGGTGAACATTATGACATAAAGTACTTGTGAAATCTTAGGAAAGCCTGCTATGATTCCTTCATTGGGAGGAATAGGATTGTTTAAAGGAAATTTGATAACCCTATGTGGAAGACTTGCACATGTAACTATGGTTTCTCATGGAACATCGACAGAAGAAGAATTTGAGGTCATTAAGTTTGCTGAGAACAAGACTCCCTTTTCAATTTTGTTAGGAAAGAGTTGGATTGAGAGAGATCAAATTCGAAGGAGAGAAGAATAGGAAGCTATATAACATAAAAAGAAAGAAATAAGAGATTTCATGGCTAAGAGAATAGCGCGCTTAATAAAAGAACAAGAGGAAAAGTCAAAGCAATCAAGGACCAGAGACTTATCTTTCGAGGTTGAAAGAACACAACAAGACTTAAAGAACCTATCCATGCAAGAGAGTAGAGCACCTACTCCAGAAACAGTAAGAGAAGAAGTATTATCCTCAAACCTTGTGAAATATCCTCAAAAGTGAGAAGTTACTATGCTAAGAAAAGATAAGAACAATAATGGAAAGAGGAATCCAGAGACGCAGATCAAATGAAAGAAAGCTAGAAAGATCAGTAAGAAGAAAATAAATCAAGAAACATTGCAAGAGGTTTTAGAGAGGACTTCGCAGAAGGTAGACTTGTAGAAATTGAACCTTGTTGGAATCGCAGAACAACACAGATTAGCACTTCTCCATGATGAAGAAATATGATCGTTGGAGGCACCCCAACCATTACAACGACGCTCCAAAATAGCTAGAAACATAGTTATTGTCGGAACGTTCACCATTGGACTATTGGGACCACGCCATAATGGATGGAATTGTATTGATTGAGGTATTCCTTCCCGTTGGATGAATTCGTTAAGATGTTATCTATTTAACCCATCGACTGTCTTACCGTGGACAGTTTTTCCAATTGTGAGTATTTGAGCCCACAGAGAACTAATCTCTTTCACGCAGTGCTTATTGTAACCTTGCCATCCATTCTTGTACCTTGATTGTTTGTTCACCGACCTAAGATATTTGATCTCGAGTGTGTATGTCGGGCAACCTTAGCACAGTAGAGAAATCCGTCGAAGAAATCCTCATATACCTCATGGATGGGAAGGTCCTATCCGTAGGAGTATAGGCGTCATTGACGAGAGGAGTGCAAGCATCCCCATCAACTGCACGTCAATATAGGCCCTCCCGAACTACGACAGAGAAGAGAACAAAGCATCGTGACGACTTGGAAAACACAAAGCTCATCTCCTCAATCCTGCCTGACTGTATCCCACCTTTGGCTAGCGCGATTAGTTGTGATAACATCCCAAGGGACTTCGACTATACACTGAATACTGCATACCTCCTGAAGGGGATACGCGCAGTTGTACTACATTTAGGAAAGATTATGATGCTAAAGATCAGTGACTTCAACTTAGGAGACCATAAGAACTATGGAATTCTCGCACCTCACAAGTAATTGATAAAGACAACGGGGAAGAAGTCGAAGATAATCCCCTAGCCGTGGAATATGGACATCACAAGATCAACCATCCTCAATGTGATAAAGATACAACACTTTGACAAACATGAGGAGGTTAACGTGTGCATTAAACTCCTCCTATCATTCTACCATGGTGGTTACCTATGGTTGGATCGACGCATCACGGTAGATCTGACATTGATCCATTGGATCACTGGATTAAGCATGCAAGGACTCGACCCTTGGGATTTTTACCCATAGAAGGCTACAAATCGTGCCCTGGCATAGCGCATCAAAGAAACCTACGGAGATATGGAGAAAAGGAAGTGGGGCTACAAGGTAGCCTCCATCCAAAATGGCCCAGTGTGCCTAGATTTCCAGTTGATCTCTGGTAAGATCGTCAGGAAAAATAGACCAAATCAGGTCACGGGGTTCGTCCTCGGCCTCGCTGGAAAATGCATAGAAGGGATGAAAATGAACTGGGCGATCTACCTCATCAACTAGTTAAAGAAATATTTCTGTGAAGCATAGGACCAGGGAAACAAGTTTCATTTTAGCTAGTTGTTGATTATCATTGCCTTCATTTCTTGGGAGATGCCGGAAGGAGAGACCTTCCCTAAGATTGATTTGTCCGAACCACTGGTCATGAATTTCACTATGCTATGGTATTCGAGCAACATGGGAAAACAATGGAAATCCAATGCGTTGTTCCACACATATTATTTACAGCTGAAGAGGGCCATTGAATATTTCCCTCACATGACGCTGAATACCCTTCACAGGTTCAGGCCACTTGCGAAGTTCCGTGCAGATAGGCATTTCATTTACATCACTATGCGTGGGGATGAACACAAGGAAGAACTCCAGTCCCATTACAAACTCACAGAGGAGGACATGGAAGAAATAACCAAGGAATGACCTACAAAGTTCCTTGTACTGGTCGAACAGACAAAACTCTCTGACCCCGACCTCATCGGAAGTCCTGTAGTAACCCGCAAAGAATATGATGCACCCAACAATAGTAGGAAGAAAAATAAGGAAGAGGTATAGGAATTGAGCAGTGCATCAAGAGAAACTACACCAGATTCACCCAAAGGAGGAGGAGGTGACGAAGTAAACAAAAAAGAGGACAAAGGGGAAGAAACAAAATAGGAACATGGTGAAGCAACACTGCCTAAGAATCCCATAACAGAGGCTGAGACATCCAAGAAAAGAAAGGGTTCCCCGAAGAAACCTTCATCACAAAAGAATTCAAAAGCCAATAAACCTCCATTTCAGACTGTGCTCACGGTAGATGATATTGACCTCATCATCGTCGTTACATCAGATACCTCAAAGGACATTTTGCAGTGAAGCGAAGACAAATAGGAGACAATGTTTGATAGGATTGAGGCAGAGCTCAAAGGGGTACACCAAGCTCTTTATACGCGCCATGTAGTGTCTACTGCATCATTGTCAGCAAGGGACATAGAAGTAGGAGATGATCCTACCCAACTATGCATATTAGCAAACTCGACTGAGGCTCACCTTCGTCAGGTCCAAGAGGAAAATGAGCAGGCCATAGAGGCATTAAATAAAGCAAAAGAAGAATCCCTAAAACAATGTTGGGTTGCGTGGCAAGAGAAATATGACCTCTGGGAGAATTTTGTAGAGGATTAATCACAGATCTAGAAGGAAAAGGAACATCTTCTCGTAGAGCAAATTGGAGTTAAATAAGCAGTCACTCGAGCACTTCGCTCTATGTTGGGCCTTGCAAAGATACAAGAAGAGACAGTGGAAAGTCAAGTGGAGAAGCTTGTTGAATCTATTCAGTAGCTTCAAGCATGAGTGGTCGAACTGGAACTACAAGCCATGCCAAGCACTCGGCGGGAAGTGCGAGATCAGAGGGAAGAAACTGCTCAGAGCGCCATCGAAATAATCAAGGCATTGGCGTTAGAATGCAAGAAATTAAGAAGTCGAAGTGTGCAGACCTATGAGAGCCTTGCATAGGACCCATAACTAAGGACATTAGAGTCACATCTCCAAGAGGAAATGCAACAAGAATAAACATTACAAGAACAATTGAAGTCGTTGTCAGAAGTCGAGAGGATAAAAAGGTCCCAGGAACAGTGCACCATTCAGCAATAGGTCCATGTCATCTAGACTAAAGTCATGGAAGTGACCCAGAGGCTACAACCAGTGGAGGATGAAGCCTGCACACTTTTTGAGGAGATTGAGGGACAAGGTGCACAACTATAACAAGTAGTCACCATGGTGGAACAACGATTGGAATGACCGGTGACTGAGAAAGTTATTCAGGAGTTCGTTGAGCAGGAGGCCCTGGCGAAGCAATAGGTCGAAGCAGCTCGAGCTAAGTTTGAGGCCTTTCAAGTAGATTTTCACAGATCAGAGTGACTCGGGATGAGTCATAGGTGAGTGTTGGGGGCCTGTTGACCCTTGACCAAGTTTTGGAGAACCTTGGTCATGTTTGACCATTTTTGGTAATTCGACAGGCTTATCGGAGACAAAGCACCAAGCGAAGCACCAGGCGAAGCGGAGATCGCGGGATCTCGCCCCCTTTTATGGGATTTTTGGGTTTAGGGTTTATCTAATGGGTATGGGATGTCTGCCCATGGGTTTACCCATGTTTAGGCCCCTTTTGTAAAGTATAAATAAGTATCTTGGGCAATGTAATGAAGAGCCAGATATGAGTCAGTTGTAAGCCAATGAGCTAAGTGAAAATAGTTGTAAAGGCTTTGTGCATAGGGTGTGTTGAGAACTTGTAGAGCTAAGTGCAAGTGATTGTAAGAAGGCTCTATATTGTGCCAAGCTCGGGGAAGCAGGATATGGAGAGGTGCGCATAGATCTCCTATCCTATACAGAGTTGGTTTTATGGCTCTGTGCATTGAAAGAAGATAATAAAGATAAGAAGAGTTGGTGGACGTATCCCTATGCTGGGGGTGAACCACGTATATCCTGTGTTGTGATTTCTTTGTGTCATTGATGTGGTTTATGCTTAGTGTTGAATCTTTATGTATGTTAGATACATCTGATATAGTATCTTAGTGCTTAATAACTTGGATGAATGTTGGATATGTTGATGATATGTGCTAAATGGTCAGATATGCTTAGATCTTATTGAATATTGCACTTCTCTGTAATTAGGGTTTTACCTGTGATGTGAATAAGGGTTAAAAACTAATGAATTTTAACTTCTAATTTCTCTATTAAGCATTTTGATCATAGATCTATGTCCCAGCTAGGTTGTAGACACTTGATTCCTGCACACCCCCCCTGCCTCTACCTCGGGTGAGACTTCATCTTCTTCGCAGGTGTTGCTGAAAGGGTTGGTAGTTAGGGTTTTGTTGGTGCATTGTTGAAGCATTGAACCATGGGTCTACCCCTGTGCCAACAACTAGTCATTTCAAAAGAATAATCCATAGTACAAGGAGGAAGGTGGAACTCAAAGTCCTAAGGAAAAGGAAAACTAAAAATCCCAAGAGCGATGCCAATGAGAATAAATAAGTTCTAGTCTGGAGGAAATACAAATTTAAATTTATAGGTTGGATAAGAGAGAAATGCTAAAAAAACTATTAATTCTTTCTTCGTGGACTGCATGAGCCATATAGAAACATTATTGTGTAAGGTGATGGATACCACCAAGGAAATGAGGCTCGTCATGCTCACACAATCTAACAAAATTGTCATGAAGAATATGTCCACATGGGAAGAGGGAGGGAGGATCAATCACACGTGAGAAAAATAATGACCGAAGAAGAAGAGCCACATGATCACATAGGAAGGCACATGAAGAGGGGATTCCATCCCATCCAAGGAAAAATACATACAATGAAATGAAGACGAGGATTTAAAAGGAATAATTCATGGTATAATCTATCATGAAAAGAACAAAATCTGAAAGAGGAAGAGCGGGTCGAGCATGAGGCGATATATAATGGATTAACACATGAAGGTGGGAATAGGTGGCATGAGGATGTGGTGTGGAAAACAATGATCAAAATAAATAAGGAGAGGTTGTGGAGATCAATGACTATAAATAATTTCATCTCCAAAATCTCTCAATGGAA
>SNQJ01S0022548.1:33241-45182 GCA_010110895.2 Picea sitchensis
GGATGGAAAAGGAAATTGCAACTTGAGGATTTATATTTCACTTTCCAGGCATGTGACAATCATTTGAACTATCTAAGGGAAGTTGTAAATAAACAAACAAACAAAAAATATTTTTTGAGGATGTCAAAGACCATAATACTCTTAAGCATGAGGTAATGCAAATTATTTGGTTATGTCGAGTCATTGACATAAATACTACTAATTCATATTCATGTAGTTGTTATGTAATTGTATTTTTTGTCCCTGGACTAAATTGGTCGTTTAAGTTAGTCATTTTTAGTTGTGTTACATAACATTTCTCAACTTTGGTGGTCTAAGATTGTTGTGACTAACATTTTTGGTCATGTAGTCACTAATTACCCATTTTGTACTAGTGTTAAAATTATCCATGCTACTAAAACCATAAACCCATCTTCAAGCATGAACTAGTTCTCAAATACCCATTAAAATCTTGAAACCCTGAAACCCATCTCCGCGATGAAATTAGAGAGAGAAAAAATAATTATCTCATAAATACCTCTCATGCTAAAATCAAGTTTACTTCCATGGTTTTAGAGCTTCATGATTTAGTGCAAATCGACTTCTTGTTTTTGTTTAGGTGCAAATTATGTTTTTCTATTATATATATATATAATTTATCTAATTTATGTATAAATGGATAATTTAGTATAGTCATATAATTATATAATATTATATAGTTAATATATATATAATATATTATAGTTATATATATGAAATTATATATTTGTATATAGAGAACTAACTAACTATATATATATATTTACTTACTAACTATATATAAATATATAAAAATATAGTTAATTACATCTCTATGTATATAATTTCATATATAACTATAATTTCATGCTCATTCCCCACCATTCTCATGCTTTCTTAGCTCATCCCCGCCTAGACAGCCCTTAGCTCATGCTCATCCCCCACCATTCTCATGCTTATTTATCTATATATGACTATACTAAATTATCCATTTATACATAAATTAGATAAAGTTATTTATATAATCATACTACATAACTATATACTATAATATAAATAGGATATATCACAATTAAATATATAATCTACTATATATCATAGTTAGTATATAACTAATAATATATTATTATAGTCTATATGTATGTATTAATTTAATAATATCTAACATTATAACATTTATAATAAGTAGAATGTAAGCATATATGTTAACCACAATTAATATGTGTTTTCTCTTTATAGGTTAAAGGGGTGAATATGGGGGGTAGGCTAAATATATCGTTAATGTGGCATAACCCCTTAATATGCCATGTCAAACAAATTGGGGTACCAATGTCAACATACATCAATTTGGCAATGTTGAATTATATGATGTTACAATGTTGATTCAAAACGAAATGTACAATGCTTAACCACTTGATCGAATAATATTAATATTTGATGGTATTTAAATTAACTTGGATCAAATAATATAATTATTTGAGAATTTATAATAATATATGTTTTGAGTGGTGGTTGGCATTAAGTTGGGTGAAATGTGAGTTAGAATTTCTTAAGCATGAGGGAATGTAATTTATGTGGTTATGTCAAGACATTGGCATAAATNATACTACATAACTATATACTATAATATAAATAGGATATATCACAATTAAATATATAATCTACTATATATCATAGTTAGTATATAACTAATAATATATTATTATAGTCTATATGTATGTATTAATTTAATAATATCTAACATTATAACATTTATAATAAGTAGAATGTAAGCATATATGTTAACCACAATTAATATGTGTTTTCTCTTTATAGGTTAAAGGGGTGAATATGGGGGGTAGGCTAAATATATCGTTAATGTGGCATAACCCCTTAATATGCCATGTCAAACAAATTGGGGTACCAATGTCAACATACATCAATTTGGCAATGTTGAATTATATGATGTTACAATGTTGATTCAAAACGAAATGTACAATGCTTAACCACTTGATCGAATAATATTAATATTTGATGGTATTTAAATTAACTTGGATCAAATAATATAATTATTTGAGAATTTATAATAATATATGTTTTGAGTGGTGGTTGGCATTAAGTTGGGTGAAATGTGAGTTAGAATTTCTTAAGCATGAGGGAATGTAATTTATGTGGTTATGTCAAGACATTGGCATAAATACTACTAAATCATATTGATGTAGTTTTTATCTAGTCATATTGTTTGTCCCTAGACTAAATTGATCATTCAAGTTAGTCATTTTTAGTTTTGTCACTTAAAATTGCTCAAATTTGGTAGTATAAAACTGTCATGACTAACATTTTTGGTCACATAGCCACTAATTTACCATAGAGTAGGATAAATAATGGAAACGACATCCATGGTTTTAGAGAAGTAGGTTTGGAGTGGTTTTTCAATCTATGGTCGAGCAGGAGAAAAATCCCCAAATCGATTTCGCTCAAACTTTATACAGTACCCCATCTACACACATGCACCCCTACCCGCAATATTATATTATACAATATTTTTAGTAAAAACCCGTCCACCCTTATTTCTTTCTCAATATATTGAGAAGGATTTCAATTAATATTTAATACCACTATATCAACGAATGTGATAATGTATTGTTTAGTAAGTGAAGACCCTCTGATCTATATGCTCCAAACATTCATTTTGAGCATGCCTACTAGTGAAAATACATTCTAGCTTTCCCATATGCATTCCATATCTCTTCCCTATTTTCCTTCTCGTGCATATTTATTCCATCTTCTTGTGCTATATGTGGTTGTACTTAAATCCTTTCAATTCTTATAGCCTTGTGCACTCTCACTCTGCTCATATGTTCATTGTTTCTCCTTTATTTCAACACCTTCCAACCAAGTCCAACATGGCCATTTTACATTTCTATCCAATATATCATATTATATTAGTATTACATTTATGTTATTCCAAATTCATTTAGACTACTCTAAAGTCTACTTTATTCTACACCCAACTATAACTTCAATGGGTTGTACATCATTACAATTAATTCTCTTTCATTTTCATATTCCACATTCCTTGCAAACACTATCCAACATAGAGATTCTTTCCTTTTCATATGCATTCATAATGTTTATGTTATGGAATGAGTGCACATTCCTGGCAAACACTATCCAACATAGAGATTCTTTCCTTCTCATATGCATTCATAATGTTTATGTCATGGAATGAGTGCACTTTTGATGTTACTCCTTGATTTGTTATTTGTTTGTACACTTGGAAATTCACTCAACACCCTTGGTATGCACTCAACATTTCCTACTTTCATTCCATATCAATTATGTTCATTTAGTACTGTAATCTCTCCAACCTAACTTAGCATTCATATTATGCCATCCTTTACCATTATTTACCTAGTTTCCCATTGGCTTTTCTCAATCTTTGAAAAACATCTTCACTTCATCAAGTAATTCTCTATGAAGTCTAGTTCTATTTGTCCAAGACAAAAATTTTCTCAATGGAATCTGGTATTTATCCATGGAATTTGGTATTTATCTATTGGCACTTTTAAAGTGATTGGACCTTCATTATTTCATCCAATGATTTTTTTTTTTTCAATTGTACCCTACTTCCACTATGCACTTTGATAACAAAATTGGATTTATTTCTCTAAACAATTTTAAACATAAAATACTATTTCATGGATTGCAACTCTTTCCCAAGAATTTATACATTTTCCCAAATATATGACTCACCCATCCNTTGTACCCTACTTCCACTATGCACTTTGATAACAAAATTGGATTTATTTCTCTAAACAATTTTAAACATAAAATACTATTTCATGGATTGCAACTCTTTCCCAAGAATTTATACATTTTCCCAAATATATGACTCACCCATCCCATGATCCACACATCACCTCATGAGATACTTGTTATCTTTTGCAACATGCACTGCATCCATCATTACATAGTTTCATATATCTCTATTCAAGGTCAAGGAGACTTACCTTAACTCCATGTGGAAATTAGTGTCATTCTTAATCTACTAGCTTACTCTATGCCTCTTATTCTTATCATGATTTTTTGGTTGTACATAATAATCAATTGCAAATGGTCATACCACTCACAACTCCTTTCTTCGTGATTGTACCTTAAAAATATATTTTTCAATAGATCCGCATGGTATTCACTCATGAAATATGATCATTTTGTTAATAATTTGTTGACATAATACCCTTTCCTAATGTTCCTTTTCGCATCAACAATACCCTGTTGGCACCTTTTCATTGCCAAGTTGTTATACTTCCAAATGTTCCTCCATATCATTGCATAGGAACCACCGTGAAATATATGTAGCCTTTCCTACTTAGTATCCATTTTTGGCATACACCTCTATCATTTGGAAAAAAATTTCTAAAATAAAAATTGTTTTGAAGATCCTCCACATTGACAATTGCAATGTTGACAGAGTCTAGATGTCCCATTCTTGAAAAAAAATTAATCAACCAAAAGACATCATTTAAAAACTAAGACATTCTATCATTTAATCCTATATGTTACCTTTCTAATGGCTATACTCATGCTTTAATTTGATTTCTAGGATGAAAGTTATGGCTCTCTGAAATTGAACATATTGTCCATTTTCTACACTTGTCTCACTAGTACAATTAATCTTAGAGGCCAACTTCTACCACCTATAGAATAAAATTTGTCAAGAACAAAGAAAACTTTTGTATCAAGAAAAAATATTATTTATTATGGTTATCATAGATAAACCTTCAAATTTGTGATATGATTCTTTAATTGAATTCTACAACAATATGGAATTGTCAACTTTGTACTTTTTACACTTTTTCCAGACTTCGAGTTTTTTAGTTGAAACAGTTATCTCCCAAATGAAGAAAAACTAGAAAATATTCAATAATACAAACTTTTTTGTCTTGTTGAGGAGGTAAAATGTTGAGTACCTGATCCAAAATGGATCCCGGAAGGCCTAAAAACCAAATTTCTCGGAATCAGATGAAACCCATTCCATTGCGTCAAGATCGTTGCGTCTATCCCAACCATATATTTGTTTCCAAAAATGGACACTGTATGTGAAAATTATCGCATTCTGATCGATTTCCCAAGAGGCAAAAAAGTTCAAAGTCAATAGTCAATAGTCAGACATTCCATACAATAATACATCATCATGATGTGGCAGTGACATAAACATGATGTCAACAAGGACACATGGAAGCACGAGGAGGTGACACATGTCACTCATTTTTGGCATTTTTAGGCTGAGTTGGCACGGTACAAATTTTGACACGTGGCAATGTACAAATGTTGACACATGGTAGGCTCAGGGTACGACACGTGGTTGTATGAACGTGACGTGGTACTAAAAACATCATGACATGTGGTAGCTATGGAAGTGACATGGAAGGATGACAGGTTGACATGTGGCATATGGGCTGACTGTGCAGGCTGATAGGATGGTGACATGGCATTGAATGGGAAAATGACTGTGTTGGTGACTGGACTATATGGCCCAATCATAGGGTGACACATGGCCCAAGAAGAGGGCACCATGTGGCACCCTGAATTTATCCAATGTTGGCTAGGCCAAAATTTTGTTTGATACTCCGCAGGTTTCAAACTCCAAACCTCTGGTCAAGACAAAGATTTCGGACATACCACCCGACCGATCAAGCTACCATGATCCTCGGTACACCATTTGTCAAAGAATGCATTTAAGTTTTAATTTGGTATTTGGAAATATCCTAAAGGGGCACCGGGAGGGTCGACCCATTGATCTCTGCCAAGCCTAGTGCCTTCACCAACGAGGTATTACCAACATGCCATGCAATATGGCTTGCAAGGGATCTATATATTATTCATTTTGTGGTGCCTATTGTGAGTTTTGGAAAGGAAGCACTCGGTCAATGGGGCTACCTGATGACTAGGGCGCATGACCAAGGGATAAATCTAAAGGAGCTAGTGCACATAGTTGCCATTTTTTGGGTTTTGAACTATATTGTATGATTTGTTTTTTATTTTTATGTTGATTTTGGAGGATTTTGGCCATGTTTGGGGGATTTGGAGCCTAAAAAGAGGACAAATCTTGGGGAAAATTTGGGATTTGATTCTCAACTCATATCCTATCAAAACCAAATTTTATTGGCAGTCTTGGGAGGTTAAAAAAATTAGAATGATGAAGAAATGCAAATCCTAAGCCATTTTTATGCAGGGAAGTCATTGAGGAAGCAAACTTTGGAGGCCATTTATGGGAGCTACGCTCAACCTTTTTCAACGTCATTAGCTTTATTGGATACTTGAGGTAGAGAAGAACACATCTCGACCAGTTTGTAATCCTTTTGAGACACTTCTGATGTAGTTTTGTAACATTGAAGATTAATAAGAAAGCCTTCCCCACTGAGACAAAGGCCCGGAGACGTAGGAAACCTTGCCAAACTCTGTTATCAAGCTTGTTGTTCTGGTTTGTTGTTCCTTATGTTTAATTTATGATATACTTTCTTTATGATGGTTACTATATTCTTTCATTAATATCTCCTTCCTCATTTAAGTTTTTGAATGGTAATTTAACACATGCTTAAAACTCAACAAAGTCTTTTAAAGATCATTTTCGAATCAAGTGGTATCATAGTAGGTTGAAAGTTGGTTGTTTGAGTTTGCATGATTACTAGGGAAAATCTAATTCATGGTGAAGGTGATCTTGTAGAAGGGGATCCTGAGATTGGATCGAGAAAGAGGTCATCTCAAAGTGAGAAGATGGTATCTGAAGAAGGAATGTCTTAGAACGAAATAGAGTTTCAAAACACATTCTTCGCCTTGTTAGAGATGGAAAAGGTATTATATGATGATTACTTGGAACGGAAGAGGCCTTTTCAAGAGGAATATTCAAAACAAGAAAAAATTGAAGAAGGAGAGGATCCTCCTAAACCTCCTTCTTCACCTCCTTCATCTCCATCATCTTCTTCTTCTTCAAGTACAAATTCAACTTCTACCACAAGAAACAATTCTCATAAACATAAGCATGATATGCCATTACTTAAGCTTGATGTAAATTTCGAATTTCCCATGTATGATGGGGAAGTCAATGCTGAGAGGCTTGATAACTGGGTCAGACATATGGAAGTTTATTGCAGTGTGAAAAAAATCAAAGATGAGGTAACCCAAATCAAAGTGGCATCGCTTTGTCTTGCAGGCACAACACTCATCTGGTGGAAGAGTAAGTTACAACATGGTACACAACAAGTTGGTAATGTATTTCCATCATGGAAAGATTTTGTTTTTGCACTTAGAAAGCAATTTTATCCTTTGGGTTATAAGGAAAAGGATTTAATTGAATGGAAAAGTCTTAAAATAAGAAAAGGACAAACTGTGCAAGAATAAATGGATGAATTTCGTAAGATGGCATTAATGTTAAATATTCCATTGCATACACAAGAAACCCTTATGAAGTATATAGGAGGTTTACCTGCACATATTCGTAACATTGTATTTATGTTTGGACCTACTAATATTGATGAGGTTTATGTTCAAGAAACGTATATTGAAGCAGGGAAAACAAGATTTGATGTATCATGGGAGTCATCTTCAAGGAAAGAAGACAAAATAAAGGGGAATGGAAAGAAATCAAATTCAACGACAATGAAGGAAGAGAATCTCTCTTGTAAGCATTACAAGAAAGAAGGGCATGATGATGACCATTGCTGGAAATTGCATCCAGAGAAGAGACCAAAATGGTTCAACAAGAGGAAAGGGAGGAAAACAGTTGCAACAACAACACGCCCAACAAACTTGGGATCTGATTCAGGTGATGAGACTAAAATCACAGTAGTTGGTTTGACATGTAAAATTGGTGATGGATATGATTCTAGAAGTAAATTGTTTCATATAAGGGTCATAATGAAACATGCTAAGATCAAACCATTGATATATAATGGATCTCAATCTAACTTAATTTCATAAGAAGTGGTTAAGAAATTGAGATTAAACACTAAGATGCATCATAAACCTTACTCACTTAAATGGATAAGAAACAATCATAAATTTCACTTAAATGCACTTTAAGGTTTGCAATTTCATCAAAGTTTGTGGATGAGGTAACATGTGATGTGGTGCCACTAAATGAATGTGGAATGATCTTAGGAAACCTTTATTTATATGATCACAAAGCAATCTTCTACAAGGAACATAATCAATATCACTTAACTAAAGAAGGAAATGAATATGTTGTACATGCTCATCACATAAAAGCAAATCAATCTCTTGTCACAATGGAACAATTAAGGAAGACAACTTATGCAAGAAACAAACATATAATTGTGCCAAGTAAAGCAGTTGATCTTAATCATGAAAATGAGATGGTTGTAGAATGGAAATTCAATCATACTTTGCTTCAAGATAAGCTATTGTCGTGCAAGCACATCAAACATATTGGTTCAATTTCAGTCATATTTATCATGTTATCATTGCTAATGTTTTCAACATGGATGGTAGTGGATTCAGTAAGATGTGAATGAGTTCAAGTGGCTAACAATATGCTTTTAGTTGTCATGGTTTTTTTTCGATTGATTATGATACGACAGTTGCATATGATAGAGTTTAAAGACAAAGGACAAGTGGGGTGGCCTATCCTGCACTTGATGATTGGTTAATACCCTTTTGGAGGACCAAAAGGTCTTAGTGGGGAGGCATGATCCAAAATGGATCCACGAAGGCCTAAAAATTAAAGTTCTCGAAATCAAACGAAACTAGTGTCATTGCGTCGGGCGCCTCACACCGATTCCGACCATATATTTTTTCCAAAAATGGACTCCGTATGTGAAATTTATAGCTTTCTGATCGATTTCCCAAACATGCAAAAAAATTCAAAGTTAAAGTCAATAGTCAAACATGTCATATTGTTAATGTCAGCAGTGCATTAGAATGATGTGGTAGTGATGTCATCATGACATCAGCAGGGACACATGGCAGCATGAGGAGCTGACACGTGTCACTCATTTTTGGCATTTTCAGGTTGAGTTGGCATAGTACGGATTTTAACACTGACACCGTATGAATGTTGACATGTGGCAGGATCAAGGTACAACACGTGGCTATATGGACATGACATGGAACCAATGACAGTATGACACATGGCAAGTATGATAGTAATGTTGAAGGATGACATGTCGACACATGGCATATGGGCTGACTGTCCAGGATGACAGGACAGTGACATGGCACTGACTGGGAAACTGACTATGTTGGTGACTGGATTGTACGACCCAATCATAGGGTGACACATGGATGATCCATATTTTATGAGAAGAAATCAATGACTACAAATTATTAATAGGCGCTTAACACAAAATAACAAAGATGGAGTAAAAATGGTTTTCTATTCAATAAGTAAATAAGCTGAAATTGTAAAATGCAACGAAAACAAGCTTGCTGGAATGGTGGTGGCTTATCTCTGAGAAGAGATGTGATGGTTGCGCTCATTCAAAAGAAGATAATTAAAATGAGTCTCTTAACTAATTTTTACAATAAGTAGGAATTCCAGAAACCCTAGACATCCAAAAACCTAACCCTAGGAGATGAAGTTCCAAAAGTCATGTGGGCCCCATCTAGGTAAGTTAGTACATCAACTTCCCAGGGTCGTAATGTTTGCATATGATCTTCGTTTTAGGAATATGATAGCCCGTTGAAAAGGTATTGTTAGCGATAATTCTTGTCCTGGAATAGAGAGCGCCCAGGTCTGCAGATTGCGCAGAAAGTGCCCAAGCGCAGCACGGGAGATCCCTGTTTTTCCAGTAGCGAGTCAAGCGACCAGGAAAAGTTTTGTTGTCAGCAGCCGAGATCCAGCCGTAGAGTGAATTAGTAGTCATCGGGTTTTTGGTGTTGTCAAATTGCTCTGGATTTAGCACGAAGGGCAGCTCCCATAGTTCAGGAAAAATTTGGATCGTCCAATCCGATCGGGACAGGTGGCAGCCAGTCGGCATATCGGAGATTGGTGTTTCACGAGACAAGGAGTTGTTAGTTCATTTCATTTGAAATTTCCGATCCGCGAAGTTTCGAAGCACCTTTCGAGTTGAGCCCGCGGTCTTAGCACCAGGTCATGTCAAGCGAGCCTATAAATGGGGTAGCCCTCTTTACAATAATGAATACTATCTGGGTCGTTCGTTTGAAGGACACGCGACACACATCCATGTCATGTCGGAATTCAGGAGTTCGAGGGGTAAGCGCTCCTCGTCCCTTCACTTCTCGAAACCCTGAACCTCGAAATGTCGATAGCGCCCAGAATCGGGCCCGTGGTTTTGGCACCTGGTCGTAAAGGAACAAGCCTGGAAGAGGGGCACTATTGTTTATCATTTTCCCACAGGGAGTCCAAAGGCGCCGAATTAAGATTCAAGAGAGGGGGGACTGCATTCTTCAGACGCCGATTCAACGTGATGTTATTCCCAGTAGCTACCAGGAATGAATGCAGAAAAGAGAGGGTGGTTGAGGCCTCGCCTCAATCATTAATTGCAAGGTATGGAGGGTCTGGCACGTGGTCTACTCAAGGGGGTCTTGTGTACCCATTTTTCCAGAGAAGCCATGCTCGAGTTCTCGACTAGCCGAAGGAAGTCTGCACACACTAGCTCGACACTTAATGGCTCAGCTACTCCCCTTGCTAGAGCCACACGCAGTTAAGATGGCGTCGGTCATAGGCACACGATCGTCCAGTCTGCATGCGCAGACTATCAGAAGACATGCAGACGCAATGTTATTAATGCATCATCTTGCTTTTGCTGCAGTTGTTTTTTGGATTATATGTAGGCGTTTTCGCCATTTTTGTAAGGATCGATGGTTGAGAAGAGATCCTGGTTGTAAAGCTTTAATGAAGCACTGATACTCTGGTTATGTATGAACTCTTGAGACTTCTTGCCTTATGAATGCCAGTTTCTTTTACATCTTTGTTATACTGTGTTAGAACGGCTCGGAATTGGAGGATCCAGTCGAGCTGCAGCTGTTATAGAATGATGTTGTAATGGATCACTATAATAGTTGCGTTGTTTCTAATCGGTGCTTGTGACTTTCTCAGCACTGAGTGACTTGGAATTGGAGGATCCAATCAAGTCCCCTCTCAGTTTCTTGAGACCCTAAACCAAGATGATCTTGCATTCAGAGTCTTTCTTCTGCAAACTGCCCAAAGCATGTTGCCCAAAGTTGTTTGTTCACCTTTCTTACTAATTCTTCCACATGTTCACCTTTTAATAAACCCACTGGCTGAAGTTAGGTCAATACCTCCTTTGTTACTTATGTATCAGACCTAGTCCCTGAGTTATAGTGATATCTCCCCGAGTCTCTATCCATCTGATCATCCATTAAAACAATCGTGACATAAAACTGATGGGTGTCGGGCTCTTCTCCTGCAAGCAATCCAGGAGCGACTTCCGTCGCCAACATTTCTGGCGCCATTGCCGGGGACGAAGTTGAAGGTTTTCCCTGGGCAGAACGACATTGAGCCTATGATTCTGAAGGTGCATCAGACATCACATCCCTTAAAGATTGCTACTGTGCACCTGGCGACTCCACTGTGGCGACTCCATTGTTTCCACTTTACTATTTCAGTTGTGGCCACTGTTGGCACACCTGAAAGCTGAACCAGAGGAGCTTTCTCAAGAAGGCTTTAGCGGCTGCTTTCTCAGCCTGAAAAGTTTCCTGGGGTAACGATAATGTTAAGATCTGGCCTTTGATGGTGAACAAGGACCAGGCACATTTGAAGTTGCGCCTCTTTCACCTGGCGACTCCATGATTCGAGGATCGATTGGCGACTCCACTGGTTCGATATGGAGAAAATTTTGGCTCAAAGGTTTTCTTTCTGTGACTTTTCCCAGATAGTTGGTTTTCCTAATGTGCTTCCTGATAGAGACCTATGGGAATATTTCCTCCCCGAATTTCACACACAGAGTTGGGAGGTACC
>SNQJ01S0022548.1:45232-67002 GCA_010110895.2 Picea sitchensis
AAAAAATCAAAGATGAGGTAACCCAAATCAAAGTGGCATCGCTTTGTCTTGCAGGCACAACACTCATCTGGTGGAAGAGTAAGTTACAACATGGTACACAACAAGTTGGTAATGTATTTCCATCATGGAAAGATTTTGTTTTTTCACTTAGAAAGCAATTTATCCTTTGGGTTATAAGGAAAAGGATTTAATTGAATGGAAAAGTCTTAAAATAAGAAAAAGACAAAATGTGCAAGAATATACGGATGAATTTCGTAAGATGGCATTAATGTTAAATATTCCATTACATACACAAGAAACCCTTATGAAGTATATAGGAGGTTTACCTGCACATATTCATAACATTTTATTTATGTTTGGACCTACTAATATTGATGAGGTTTATGTTCAAGCAACATATATTGAAGCAGGGAAAACAAGATTTGATGTATCATGGGAGTCATCTTCAAGGAAAGAAGACAAAATAAAGGGGAATGGAAAAAAATCAAATTCAGCGACAATGAAAGAAGAGAATCTCTCTTGTAAGCATTACAAGAAAGAAGGGCATGATGATGACCATTGCTGGAAATTGCATCCAAAGAAGAGACCAAAATGGTTCAACAAGAGGAAAGGGAGGAAAATAGTTGCAACAACAACACGCCCAACACACTTGGGATCTGATTCAGGTGATGAGACTAAAATCATAGTAGTTGGTTTGACAGGTAAAATTGGTGATGGATATGATTCTAGAAGTAAATTGTTTCATATAAGGGTCATAATGAAACATGCTAAGATCAACCCATTGATATATAATGGATCTCAATCTAACTTAATTTCAGAAGAAGTGGTTAAGAAATTGAGATTAAACACTAAGATGCATCATAAACCTTACTCACTTAAATGGATAAGCAACAATCATAAATTTCACTTAAATGCACTTTAAGGTTTGCAATTTCATCAAAGTTTGTGGATGAGGTAACATGTGATGTGGTGCCACTAAATGAATGTGGAATGGTCTTAGGAAACCTTTATTTATATGATCGCAAAGCAATCTTCTACAAGGAACATAATCAATATCACTTAACTAAAGAAGGAAATGAATATGTTGTACATGCTCATCACATAAAAGCAAATCAATCTCTTGTCACAATGGAACAATTAAGGAAGGCAACTTATGCAAGAAACGCACATATAATTGTGCCAAGTAAAGAAGTTGATCTTAATCATGAAAATGAGATGGTTGTAGAATGGAAATTCAATCATACTTTGCTTCAAGATAAGCTATTGTCATGCAAGCACATCAAACATATTGGTTCAATTTCAGTCATATTTATCATGTTATCATTGCTAATGTTTTCAACATGGATGATAGTGGATTCAGTAAGATGTGAATGAGTTCAAGTGGATAAAAATATGCTTTTAGTTGTCATGGTTTTTTTTCGATTGATTATGATACAACAGTTTCATATGATAGAGTTTAAAGACAAAGGACAAGTGGGGTGGCCTATCCTGCACTTGATGATTGGTTAATACCCTTTTGGAGGACCAAAAGGTCTTACTGGGGAGGCATGATCCAAAATGGATCCACGAAGGCCTAAAAATTAAAGTTATCAAAATCCGACGAAACTAGTGTCATTGCGTCGGGCGCTTCGCACCGATTCCGACCATATATTTTTTCCAAAAATGGACTCCGTATGTGAAATTTATCGCGTTCTGATAGATTTCCCAAACATGCAAAAAAAGTCAAAGTCAATAGTCAATAGTCAAACATGTCATATTGTTGACGTCAGCAGTGCATTAGAATGATGTGGCAGTGATGTCATCATGACATCAGCAGGGACATGTGGCAGCACGAGGAGGTGACACATGTCACTCATTTTTGGCATTTTTAGGCTGAGTTGGCATAGTACAGATTTTAACACTGGCACTGTACGAATGTTGACATGTGGCAAGATCAAGGTGCAACACGTGGCTATATGGACATGACATGGAACCAACGAAAACATGACACATGGAAGGTATGATAGTAATGTGGAAGGATGACATGTCGACACATGGCATATGGGTTGACTGTCCAGGATGACAAGATAGTGACATGGTGCTGACTGGGCAACTGACTATGTTGGTGACTGGATTGTACGACCCAATCACAGGGTGACACGTGGATGATCTAGATTTTATGAGAATAAATAAATGACTACAGATTATTAATAGGTGCTTAACACAAAATAACAGAGATATAGTAAAAATGGTTTTCTATTCAATAAGGAAATAAGTTGAAACTGTAAAATGCAAGGGAAACAAGCTTGCTGGAATGGTGGTGGCTTATCTCTGAGAAGAGATGTGATGGTTGTGCTCATTCATAAGAAGATCATTAAAATGAGGCTCTCAATGAATTTTTACAATAAGTAGGAATTCCATAAACCCTAGACATCCAAAAACCTAACCCTCAGAGATGAAGCTCCAAAAGTCATGTGGGCCCCGTCTAGGTAAGTTAGTACATCAACTTCCCAGGGTCGTAACGTTTACATATGATCTTCGTTTTAGGAATATGATAGCTAGTTGAAAAGGTATCATCGAGGAGATTCATTTTGGGGGCTCAATTATTCCTTTATCTATCATTCAAAAGATCGATACTAAAAAACCTTCATTTAGGCCCTCAAAATGGCCCTGGAAGTTAAAACTACTAAAAATAGTAAATTGCCAAAATTGTCAGAAAATTGTTTTGAACTAGTTGGAAAAGGTGGGTGGCCACTGATATACACATGGATCAATCATCCCTCATTAGGAAGCAATGGTATCCATTGTTTTGAGTTCCCCCATCATATGAGGAAATTTCTGTTGAATTTGGCCCCGGGTGAGCCACTTGCCTTGGTGCAGGAGCTGCCCTACTTTGACGATTCGATAAAGATGGATCCTTTCCTATTGAGTTCCCTTGATCTGTGTGTCCACAATATGATCGTTGGATTCCTATTACATGCATTTGGGGTTGAGATATATTGGTGTCATCTT
This sequence comes from Picea sitchensis, assembly GCA_010110895.2. NCBI lineage: Eukaryota > Viridiplantae > Streptophyta > Pinopsida > Pinales > Pinaceae > Picea > Picea sitchensis. Next base: position 48,224 of record SNQJ01S0022548.1, read on the forward strand.
CTCTGCTACATTTGAGGTGTCCAATAATGGTGGGAAATAAGGGCGAAGGATATCCACGTTGAACACTGGGTGCAGACTAAGGAAAGGAGGAATGTTGAGCTCAAAATAATTATTCCCCATAGCCTCAGTGATGGTGTATGGCCCATAACGGAGTGGGTGAAGCTTCCGATGGGGTCTTGTAAGGCGTTCTTTATGCAAGTGCAACCAAAATTTGTCACCCACCTGAAACTTATGCGACACCCGATGTTGATCATGGCGCTGCTTGTACTTGTCATTAGACCTTTATAGGATATCTTGAAACTGTTGGTAGATCTGTTGGATCCACTCAATCAACTGGGTGGCTTTGTTAGCTTCAGTTGGAGCAGGAGATGAGTCGGTCAAGGTGAACGCAAGGGGAAGTGCAACATCTATGGGACCCAATGGTTGGATTCCCAACCCCACTTGAAAGGGGTTGTGGTCGGTTGAGCTATACAGGGCTCGGTTGTAGTTATGTTGGAAATAGGGAAGGCTCTCATCCCATGTGTGAGGGTTCTTTGAATTATACATGCAAAGGATATGCACAATCATTCGATTTACGACCTCGGTTTGACCATCTGTCTAGGGGTGGAAGGCCATGGATTTGGTGAGCTTAGTGTCCAATAGTGACCATAGGCTCAACAAGAATGTGCTGATAAATAGACTATCCCAACCTGAGACAATGGTTTGTGGGATTCCAAAATTTACCCAGACTCATTCAAAGAAGAGCTTGGTAGTGGGATCTACTGTGATGTTCTTCTTGCAGGCAACCAGAATCACCATCTTAGAAAAGCGATCAACAACCACAAAAACACAGTCATTTCCCCACTTGGTGGATGGAAGGCCCAACATGTAGTCCATTGAGATGGATTCCCATGGCCTGTCAGGAGTAGGAAGAGGGGTGTACAGGCCCTGTTTCTTAGTGGTCGATTTTGAAATAGTGCATATAGTGAAGGACCTGATATACCTTTTGACCTTCTGTTGAAGTTTCAGCTAGTAGAAATGTTTTTGTAGCATCGCCACTGTCTTTTGGACGTTGAAGTGTCCTACCACCCAACTGTAGTGGGCTTCTCATATCAGCTTCACTTTCTCTCTTGATGGAACATAGATATGGCCTAGATGACACAACAACCCATATTGAAGATGGAAATTATCGACAATTGTGTTGAACCCAACATTTGGTAGGTGGTGGCGAAGTCCGGGTCTAGCATCGTGGTGAGTGTCGCGGCTGGCGGTCTGCTGAGGCGATCAACGACGTGATTGGTGCTTCTTGGTTTATACTTGATGTTGAGGTGGAATTTCTACAAGTATGTGGACCACTTTTGATGGCGATCATTTTGCAATTTTCCTTGTGTCTATATGAACTGCAGTGGCTTATGATCAGTGTGGATAACTATCTCCTTCCCAAGAATGTAATGTCTCCACTGGAGGTAGGCTCGCATAATGGAGTACATTTATTTTCCATAAGTAGGGTACTTACGAACAACATATGATAGTGTCTCACTATGATAGGCCATGGGGTGGTCGTGCTGACTGAGAACGGCACCCACCGCATAGTCTAAAGCATCTGTCTCGATCTCAAAGTGTTGTTGCAGGTCTGGTAGTGAAATTACTAGGGCTGAGAACAAGAGCTTCTTCAAATCATCGAATGCTTGTTGTTGGGACCGGCCCCACACAAATTTCATCTTACCACCACCCCTAGTTATTTGGCTAAGGGCCCATGCAATATGGGAGAATCCCAAAACTAACTTGCAGTAGAAATTGGCAAGGCCCAAGAAGCTCTGAAGCTCAATGAGTGTGGTTGGGCCTGACCAGTCATGGATGACTTGGATCTTGGTTGGATCCACATGTACGCCATGCTGATCAATTATGTAGTCTAGGTAATGGACCCTGTCCATCTTGAAGGATAATTTTTCCAAGTTGGCATATACCTTGTGCTACCGTAGGGTGTGCAAAACCTGTTGAATATGCTACAAGTGTTCGGCCCAAGTCTTGCTGTAAATGAGAATTTCATCCAAATACACCACTACAAAAGTATTGGTGAATGGTTGCAGGATATTGTCCATCATCCTCATGAAAGTGGTTGGAGAATTTTTCAAACCAAAGGGCATGACCAACCATTCAAAAAGTCCTTCCTTTGACTTGAAGGTGGTTTTCCATACATATGTTTGTTCTATCAGGACATGGTGGTAGCCAGACTTTAGATCAATCTTACTGAAGTATTTGGCCCCCATGATTTGATCAAGGAGGTCATCGATTCAAGGAATCGGGTACCGGTTTCTGACTGTGATTTTATTCAGAGCCCGATAATCAATGCAGAGTCGCCAAGTTCCATATTTCTTCTATACCAGCACGATTGGGCTCTCGCAAGGTGATGAGATGGGACGGATGTGCCCCTTGTGGAGAAGTTCTTGGATTTGTCGCTTGATCTCCTCATTCTATAGCAGAGAGCAGTGATAGACTGGCCCATTGGGCAATGGTGTGTCGGGGGTCATATCGATGGGGTGCTTGACCTGGCAGTGCAGAGGTACCCCGATAAGTGAGGAGAAGATATCTGAGTATTCTTCCACGTCCTTATCTACTTGCTTTTGCTATGTGGAGAGGTCGGCCGAAAAGACCCTCGATGTGGCTATGATATTTTTCTTATTCTAAGAGAGAATCATGAAGAAGACAAACTTCCCCATCTAAGAGATGACCTTCCTGCATTTCTTAGCAAAGATCAAGGAAATAGCACTAGGTGGGATTGCCTCGGGTATCCTGTACAATTTCCTGTTCAAAGTAATAATAACACTACGAGGCCTAGACTCATATACATCATGACATTTCCATAAATAAGGTTGGCCCAATATAAAATCACAAACTTTGAGAGGAGCAACATCACACAATACCTCGTCTTTGAATGGCTTTATGTTGTACGAAAATTGACATTGTTGGTTGACATAGAGATTGCTTCCTTGGCGAAGCCATCCAATGGTGTAGGGTTGTGGGTGCGGCGTTGTCGGCAGGGCCAATCACTTGACAACCTCTACTGAGATGAGGTTCTTTTGGCTACCACTATCCACGATGAAGTGCAGTGGGGTGCATTTTACCCAGATCTGTGAATGGAAGAGGCGTTCTACTTCTTCTCTCTTGTTTGGTTCACCAGGCTAGAGCTTGGTGGTGGAAATGGTGGCACTGGGTTCTGTGTCAATGATCTGTCTTCCCCTTTCTGGTTTTGGCTCAAAGTCTGAACCTACATCTGATTCAGAGGCTTTCACTTCGGCCACCAGTGAAAACTTTGAGCGACAGTGAGCATTGTTATGCCAAGGGCTCTTATGGAAGTCACACGACTTCCCGATATCTTTCTTTGTATTTCTCGTGTCCTTATTTGCTTGCATCTTAGACTTGTTGTCCTGATATTTTCCATCTTTTCTCTATCATATTTTATGTGGGTTGGGGCCACCCTTTCCTGGATTTTGTTGTGAGGGGTTCCCAGGCCCAAATTGTCGTGTCTTTTGTTTGAGCTTCTTCTCGATTTTGACGGCATATCGGTAGGTCGTGCCCAAGGATGAGATGTCCAAAAATTCCATTTCAGTATGGATGTATCTATGCAAAGTGTCACGTTACTTGAGCACCATATGTCGCTCTGAATCTTTGATACCCATCTTGGTGCGCAAGGTATGAAAGATATTTGTGAAATATGGCACTTCTTGGTCTCTTTCTTGCCGCAGTGTGGTCCATTTGGTATACAAGTCGTCATAACTTCTGACAGGGTAGTATTGTTCCTTAATATCATCCCTGAAGGATTCCCAGGTGGTCATGACTGTAAATAATGAGGGTTCCTCTGTTTCCTTTTTCTCACAGAAAGTTTCCCACCAATCTTTGACATGGGGAACGGCTTTGAGGAGTGCAAAAGTAATCTTTTCTCTATTCGAAAAGTTATGGACAAAGAAATACCCTTCTAGTATATTCAACCACTTGTCTACAACATATGTGTCTATATGACCTTCAAATATAGGAATATCGAATTTTATTTGCACCTTGAAGGGGGTGGCGCCTCCGCTCGAAGAAGATGCGCCGCCTATTGGTAGCCGCTGAAGGATTTGAGCAAAACTATCCATCATCTCATTCCTTTGTTGCATGAGGGTTTCCTCAATCAACAGTTTGAAAGGATATCTTGTTCCATCATCTTTATTTTCTTCTTCCATTAGAGGTCACTTGGGCATGCGAGAGCTTTTGTCCTCAAGAGAAACAAGCTCGAGACCCAACTCTTTGTACTCCGACCTCATTGGGGACATGCATTAAGATGACAAGGAGAAGACCGCTATGATACCACTAATATAGATTTTATGAGAAGAACAAAATGACTACAAATTATTAATAGGTTCTTAACACAAAATAATAGAGATACAGTAAAAATGGTTTTTATTCAATAAGGAAATAAGCTGAAACTGTAAAATGCAGTGAAAACAAGCTTGCTGGAATACTGGTGACTTATCCCTGAGAAGAGATGGTATGGTTGCGCTCATTCGATCTGAAGGATTTTTTACAATAAACAAGATTTCCAGAAACCCTATACATCCAAAAACCTAACCCTAGGAGATGAAGCTCCAAAAGTCATGTGTGCCCCGTCTAGGTAAGTTAGTACATCAACGTCCCGGGGTCGTAACTTTTGCATACAATCTCCGTTTTAGGCATATGATAGGTTGTTAGAAAGGTATCTTCGAGAAGATTCATTTTGGGGGATCAATCATGCCTTTGGCTATCATTGGTAATATCTATCCCAAAAAACCTTCATTTAAGCCCTCAAAATGGCTCGGGAAGTTAAAACTGCTAAAAATAGTAAATTGCCAAAATTGTTAGAAAATTGTTTTGAGCCAGTTCGAGGAGGTGGGTGGCCACCGATATTCACCTCTATCAGTGGCCCAATTAGAGGGCCCCATATGTCACCCTATATTTATCCAATGTTGGTTAGGCCAAAAATTATTTTGAGACTCCGCAGGTTTCGATCTCCAAACCTCCAGCCAAACCAAAGATTTCAAAATTACCACCTGATCGATCAGGTTACCATGATCCTTGGTACACCATTTGTCGAAGAATGCATTTAAGTTTCAATTAGGTATTTGGAAATATCCAAAAGGTTTTTCGAGAGGGTTGACCCCGTGATCTCTTCCAATCCTTGTGCCTTCACCAACGAGCTATTACCAACGTGCCATGCAATCCGACTTGCAAGGGATGTATATATTATTCATTTTGTGGTGCCTATTACGAGTTTTGGAAAGGAAGCACTCAGTCAACGGGCATACTCGCTGGCCAAGGCACTTGAAAGAGGGCTAAATCTAAAGGATCTAGCATGCATATTTGCCAATTTTTGGGTTTTGAACTATATTGTATGATTTTTTATTTTTTTTATGTTGATTTTGGCCATTTTGGGGGATTTGGAGCCCAAAAAGAGGCCAGATCTTGGGGAAAATTTGGGATTTGATTCTCAACTCAAATCCTATAAAAACCATAGGTTCTTGGAAATCTTGGGAAGTTAAAAAACAAATTAATGATGAATAAATGCAAATCCTAAGCCATTTTTATGCAGGGAAGCCATTGAGGAAGCGCACTTTGGAGGCCATTTCCAGGAGCTACACTCAACCTTTTTCAGTTCTGTCAGTTGTGTTGGATTCTTGAGGTCAACAAGAACACATCCATACTAGCTTGTAATCTTTTTGAGATACTTTTGATGTATCTTTTCAGCATTGAATGTTAATAAGAAGGCCTTCCCCACTAAGACAAAGGCCCAGAGACATAGGCAACCTTGTTGAACTCTATTATCAAGCTTGTTGTTTTGGTTTATTGTTCCTTATGTTTAATTTCTGATACACATTCTTTATGATGGCTGCTATATTATTTCATTAATATCTCCTTCCTCATTTAAGTTTTTGAATGGTAATTTAACACATGCTTAAAACTCAACCAAATCTCTTAAAGATCATTTTGGGATCAGTACCATATCTTTTCCATATTTGTAATTTGGGGTCCCTTTTCCTCCTCAAAATATTTTAAAAATCCCCCAAAATTCTCCCAAAATAGTGGATTTTTGTCCTATTTCTACATCCCTATCCCAAAACCGTTGGAATTTGGCCAAATTATCCATTGATTATTTTCATATATGCTTCCCTAACTCCATATAAAAATCTCATATTCAATAAGTCCTCTATCATGGAGTACACCATGTTCACCAACAATCCTTAACTTACAATTTTTGGAAATCTAGAGCTGAATTGGTCCATGGAATTCACTAAAAAAAATTTGGTCCTCAACAATGTGGCCTAACCCCCAACTTTCACCTGAATATAATATTTTCTTCTCCTATTATGGTCAAAACAAATGTTTGTCTCTAAACCTTAAAAAAAATAGCCTCATCTCTGCTAACATTGTTCTCATATCAATTTCTAAGGAACATTAATGCACTCATCTAGCTCCTAAACCCTTAGACATATTCTCTTCTAAAATAGCTTCCCAATAATTGTACTTGTCATAGAGTCGAGTAAATTAATCAACAAAGTTAGGTAGTCGACTAATTTAGTATGTTAGTCAACTGTAGAAACAACTTGAATAAGTAGTCGAGTTAGTTGATTGTTGGGTTAGATAGACCAATGTAATATTCCAATTGGCTATAGAGATGAATGAACTAATTAGTTGGGTTAGCCAACTGTCAGATTAGATCAACCAATGGAATATGTTAGATGACTGCAAAGACAAGTTGACTAGGAAATTGAGTTAGTCGACTGTCAGGTCAAGTCAAGCATTGCAATATATCAATCGACCTTCGTGAACAGTTAGAAAAGTCAATTTTGTAAGAACTTATTGATTTCATACCAGAAGCCCTAAAAAATTTAGTTACAAAAACACTTGTACCATCATCAAATGGTTCAACAATACTTTGTTCAACACTTGCCCTATAAATTTTGACATTTTCAAATTTTTCAAAATTTTTTTATTGTGTGGCCACCATGAAAATATCAATTCGACCTTCCAAACCAAACTTAACTCTATAATTTGCAGGTTGACACAATTAATCATCCTTTCTATGATTTTGGGTGCAGATTCGACCTGAATTGCTCATAAATTAGGGGATTCTTCCCAATTTTGTCAAAATTCTCCATGGACAAGTCTACAACTACTTAATTCATCCAAAAATTATTCCTTGGTAGCTCACCTTCTACTAAAAGTTATCACATATAGGAAATTTCAAACCCACAATTTCTTAATGGCATCATTTATATAGATTTTTCCATATAGACCTTTGTCAAACACTTTGTCTACACCTATAATTTCTCTACAGTCATTCGATATTGGTGCATGGCCCATATAATTCCTGTGTTGTAACCATATCTCTCATAGGAATCTATGACATACCTGACCATCCATTTTCCTGCTAGTTGGTGGGGCACAAGAAAATTATCCTCAATTTCCCACAATTTGACATAATTATCCATAAACACACACAAATTTGATACTATTAACTCCTTGTGGGGTTAGATGATGAACTATGCATCCTAAATGGAAAGCAATCTCATGTAAAATTAATATAAATATACAAAAATATAATATTATAATGTTCATTAGAAATATCGACATTTTATTTAGTAAATTACATAGAAATAACACAATTAATAACATTAAAACCATAACACTTATCTGATGAAGAAACATCACCGAATAGCCACATATGTGGAACATTCCTCCCAAATGTAGGCTCCACTACTCCAGTTCTCTCAAAAACATTCTACCCCTAAGCTAGGGCTATGAGTCCAAAAGGACAAAACAATCCTATAGTTAGCTAAGCTCCCTCACACAACCCAATACCGAATAAATCACAACATAGAAAATCCCACATATTTTCTAATCACCTAGCTCTCTTCCCTATCTTGAACAACCTAAGAGATGGAGTCTCCTACTCTGCCCTACACCCTAAGGCAATCCCCAACCTGTTATAACCCTAATTTGCACCAGACATGCTTACCTAGCATTAGGCCATCTCAGATTTCTTCTTTGCCAAAGCACTGCTGAACAACTCTTCTTAAAAACCTCTTTTATAAAGGTCCATGTGTCCTACTCCATTAATGAATGTGTATGCATGCTAGCTGACCCAAAACAACCCGTGTGTACCTACAAAAGCACAAAAAAAGGAAATTGCCGACGGAACACACAACTTTGGGTAAGTTAAATAAACCTTGCAGCCATGCTTGGCTTAGGGTTTGTCCAAATACCTAGCTTCTTCTAGCCTATAAAAGAAGGGTTAGGGGTCTCATTTGGAGAGAGGAGAATCATAGTAAAGAAACTATACCCATTTGCACATTCTCTTTGTCCCAACCCTTTAGACATGCTTGTGCAAGAAGAGATACAGAGCAAATAAGTTGGAGGATAGTTGAAGAGGATCCCAGGACCAGGTTCGTGGAGTAGTGGCCAGCGTCGACATTGTAAGTTGATTTATTAAAGTTTGTAATAAAGAAGTATTTTTCCCGTCCCGCCATATGAGGTGTTCATAGTTTTTTACATACATGTTTGAATCTCTACCCCATTAATATTTAGATCAAATGCATGTAGAGTTTGTTGTGTATCTTGTGTGAATGCAAGTCAGCCGTAGAGGAGAGCTGCAGTCAAGGAGAAAACAAGTGTGAAGAAGGATCAATATCAAATGTCATAAATAAGGTAGACTCACTTAACTATGTATTTGCTTAATAATAATGGGGATTAGGTCTGGGACGACGGTAGAAAATAGGATTCTTTAGGTCTTTTCTACATGCATAATTTAACCCTAGATGCTAGTTCGTAGAGGGATTTCCCACTCACAATAGAATTGGCGACCATATTGGGGACATGTCTAGGGTTCCTGAGGATATTTTTGGGTATTTTTAAGAACTGGTTTCATTTTCCTGTTTTTTAAGTTTCTGAAAAAGTCTGAGCTAATAGAGATTCTAGTCTTCCATACCAGTTATCTTTGTTTCTTTTCTTGACTGTAAATTTTTTTCAAGACCCACAGAGGTACACACGGCTTGTATAAGGTCTGCACGCGTGTACCCGTGCCCTGCATTCTCACAGCCCGCGTGTACACGCTAGATGAGGAAGTGACAGTCACGTGTAAGATTCCAGAAAATTTCTTTTAAAGAGGTAGTCATCCTCTCCCCTATCAGAATTTTTCTTTCTCAGGGGTTTTCTGGAAATCTTTCTAGTCTTTGTGGTTTGTAGTCGATAGATTAGGTTTCACCTCAGATTGGTTTGTTCTATGAAGTTTTCCTTGAGTTGGTTTCATTTTTCTGTTATAGTAGGTGGTTGAGTCTTCAAGAGATCCTGGTTCTCAGTATCAGTGGTCTCTGCCTGGGATAGATTGTTTGTCTTTTTGCCTAAGAGTTTCAGAGATACACACGGTCTGTATAAGGCCAGTATGCGTGTACACGCTCTCTGACATTACACAGCTCGCGTGCACACGCTTGTTGTTGAACTGTCAGCAGTGTGCTTGTATTGTGAGAGTTATCCAGGACCCCCCTCTAACACAGGGGATAAACACGAGGTCGCATGCGGTAAGGTAGCGGAGATAACCCCTCCAAAGTTGGACCAATCATAGTGGAGAACACATATAGAGGGTTTGTCTTGGGATTCCGGTGATTGCATTTTCCATGGAGCTTTGTGGGTCTCAAATCCGTTCGAGGTCCTCAGTTGTCTTCCAGACCACTTTCTTTCGATACCCTTGACAAGTTTCAGGCTCGATACCCTGCTCATTGTGGTCTACCCGACTTTCGACTATACCCGCCTGGTGACTATTCGCGTGCTAGCAACCTAGTTGCCTATCTTTTTAGGGACATACACAGGTGACTGTGGGGGTATACCGCATTACCTAGGATATACATTGGACCACGCTTTGCAGAGTATACCTGGAGGGTGCTTCCGTGTTCGAGTTTCACTTGCACTGGTAAGTTTCTCTAGTGTTGGTTGTTGTAATTGTTCTTCCAATTAGTTTAGTGTTTTCTTGTTTATCTTGTAGGGACTTTTTAGTGTGTGTTGTTTTTTGAATGAGTAGACAGCCCTAGAGTGTTTTTTATCTTCTCACACAGTGGAGGATCACGAGATCCACCGGTCACAGAGGCTTCTTGGCCTATCACTGGTTACACTGGAGCCACCCCCGCCACCACTAAGGCGAAAGCTAGACCAAAAAGGGTCTTTTGAAGCAACCGAGTCACAAGAAATTATGCCCGACCAACATCCGAAGGAATCGACCATTTTAGACCTTGGAGCAAAATAATTTTTTCTAGTTGAAACCTCAACCACTGATCTTTTGGCACCCATCATCGTACCGATTCATCCTTACGAGTTCCAGACAGTGTCAAATGCAGCAATGGAAACAAATGTTGTTACTCCTTCTGAGAATTTTTCAATTCCCACTACGGTTGTCACCACAGGAGAGTTTCCACCTCCTAACCCACCATCACCGGTCCGAGCCACCATGGTCTCGGCCGCCTCTACCTCACATAGTGGTTCGATCCCGTCTATGGTAGTAGCCACAACCCCTTTCCCACCAAGTGCGAGAGGCCCTCCGTTCTCACACGGGATGCCTAGCTCAGGTACAAATCCTGTACTTTCCTACTCCACTTCAAAGACTTTAGGTCTGGGGCCAGGGAGCTCTAACACTCCTCTACAAGGCCACATGGGGGGTACTTCTGCTCCTTTTAACACTTTCCCTTATGGGGGAGGTCATATACCTCCTTCCTCCCCTTCGCTCGGTGGCACACACCAGCCATCCACTGGGCGACCTGCACACCATAGTTTATTTGGAGCGAGGAGTCAAGGACCACCTTTGCATAATATGTCGGTAGGTTTGACACCATTTTCTTTGTTCGGTGTGTTTGGTAAAAACATCTTCTCGTCAGCTACTTTCCTTATTGGGGGCAACCTTGGTTTCAGAAAACCTATTCCTATGCAGGGTACTATTCATGCACAGGGGGAAAACCCAGGAACTTCTTCCACATCAAGGCCTTGGAATTCTTGGCAGGGATCCGTTCCTTTATCAGGAATGTTGATCTAGGGCATTTCTTTCCACAGTCAATGGAACCCCGGACAAGGTACTATGCCTATCCCCATGGGATCAGCATGGGGCAACCCTTCCCAAAGTCCTCTGAATGTAATGCACGCCCATCCATCTATGTCCTATTTTGGGAATAAGCCAATGATGTCTCCTCACATGCAGAATCCATACATTGGCCATGGCCATGGTTTTTACCAAAACCCAGGCCAGCAGTGGAACTTTTCCTGGCAACCTGGTGCTAGTCAAACTCCAGGCCCCTTTTTCCCAGGTTATCACCAACAACCCAAACTACCTTTCTTAGCAACCTTGCATTTGCCAGACTTGACAAGGTTGTTGAATGACCCTATATTTCATGATCCATGTTGGCCTACTATCCCAATGAAGTTGCTTTCAGACATACCAAAGTTCAAAGCCAAGCCTAACGAAGATCCAGGAGATCATGTGACTACCTTCCACCTTTGGTTCTCATCTAACTCATTGAAAGATGACTCTGTACAATTGCTATTGTTTCAACGTACTCTCATTGAGAGTGCCGCGAAATGGTACATTGAGCTCGACCGCTCAAGATACTCTTCCTTCGATGAATTGGCAATGGCCTTCCTAAACCATTTCCAATTACCTGTGAGATACGACACTGACACATAATTGTTGGCCAATTTTGCATAGACAAAAGAGGACCATATATCTGATCACATCCAAGAATGGAGAAGCTGGAAGAGTTTAATTAAGGTACCAATCCCACCAACATTCCTACTCAAGTGGTTCTTTAAGTCTTTGGTTCCGCAGTTATCCAAAGATGTCACTACTTCAGGAGTGTTTTCCGAAGAAGATGCCATCATGAGAGCTCAACAGCTTGAGCTCATCTATTCTCAGTTCGGTTTATTATACAAGATCTTACCAAATGCGCCACACTCAATACTAGATAAAACCTAATAGAGAGATGGACCACATGCTGATGGTATTGTTGGTTCAACACAAACAAAGCTCGTTGAGCAACTGATGAAGCAGTTGCAACAATTGTCTATACAACACACAGTGGCCAGCCAAACTACTGTTTTGGCTGCTCCCCCTACTAAAACGTCATATGTACACATAGTGCAATCGACAAATCCAAAGGCCACCCAGTATCCTGAAGGAAAGAAAAAACAATGAAATAAGGGTAAGGGGGATAAGAAACCCACTGATAATGCTAGCGGGGGAAACACTGAGAAATAGAAGGCGAGGTATCTGTGCAACCTGTGTGCAGAAGACCACCCGACCCACCTATGTCCACGGCTTGCAGAGGCCCAAAAGTTTGTGACACAACAATATCCTACTGTGTTAACCAATCCATTTCAACATGGAAAAAACCTAACCCATGCCTCTACAAGCGTGGAAGGGGGCAGTCAAGGACACTCTCCGTCTTCGAACAATCCCGCATCTGTGAATGTATATATGATGAAGGGTGATGCTTCCATATCCACTAGAGCGAATGAATATAGTAAACCAAGAACTTCTGAGAAGGAAAAAGAAGCTGAACTCCCATCTCTTCCTCTACAGATTGAGAAGACTTTGGGTGGAACAATGACACACATCCCAAAAGGTGCATTCAAAAAAGCTTCTCACAACCCAAATGCAAGGGTCGCCCAGAACTATTCTATGGTGGAAGATTTGTCTCAAACCCCTTATGCGATGCCCGGTTTGGAGGTCCTCCAAAGCTACCCTTCCCAGAGGAAAGATCTGTTAACCGCTCTAGGATCTACCAATACTTGTAATCTGGGTACCATCATGCTAGATACAACCAACTTAAAACCTCGTCTACCTTACCATGTAGCGTTTCATATAGTAGTGGCTCACCCCACAAAAAATTTTACTAGAAATATTTTCCGCACGGTGGTTGATGAGGGTGCCTCGACATGCTTTATGTCATTAACATGTTGGAAGGCCATTGGCTAGTCTGTTTTTTCTCCGTCACCTACTCTTCTCACTGCTTTCGATGGTCGTTCGTTCCGACCACATGGTATCATTGCCTCTTTTCCCATGCAATTGGGAGGGAAGACCATGTGGTTGAGGTAGAGGTAGTCGACGCATCCCTCGACTACAATCTTTTGTTAGGAAGGAGTTGGACTTATTCCATGCAAGAAGTGGTTGCTACAGTTTTTCGGGTCTTGTTGTTTCCACACGAGGAATGGATTGTGACCATTGATCAATTCTCTTTCTCTAGATCTGACCCTTCATTGGGGGTGTCTGCGGTCCCGATGATTGATAATCATCAACCAGGCATAGTCAACATAGGGGTTGGTTTGTGCCCATGTTTGATGGGTACCTTCAATTACCCGCCCCCTCAAGGCGATGTCAAGTTCATATCTGACCACCATAAGGTTGAGATTTTCCAAGTTTTGTCGTTTCGCATGACTTACTTCACTGATCCGTGGATACTTCCTTCCCCATCAGCCACGATGGAGGGGACAGGGAATCCGGGCATGTCCATGCCCTTGTCCGTAGCTGAAGTAGCGTACTCTTTAGTCCAGCAAGCTTCAGCCAACCCAGATCCAACTCCTACACAAAAGTTTGATCCGCTTCTAGAGCCTATTTGGGCTCAAGGTTCTCTCACTAACACTGATTCGTTAGACTTGGTCTTTCCCTTTGACGAAGCAGTAATTGAAGCAATGACTATTCCAGACAAACCCTGGGATGATCTTCATCAAAGATCATTTTTTCTCCCAGAGTTATCAAGGCCGAAGAATTCACCTTGACTATGACCGGAGATAGGTTTTGTCCTATTAATCCCTTAGCTATACACGAGGTCTATGCTGAGGGTAATATGGAAACCATCGCTGAAATCATACCGATCAATATCTTCAAAACCCCTGGCGTCATGGAGAATTTTTTCATCGGAGCTGACTGCTCCCCTGAAGAGATTCAAACTTACACAAATCTATTTAAAGAATTTCACAACGTTTTTGCCTGGTCTTACGAGGAGATGCCAGGCATTGATCCAAAAATAGTTGAACATGAAATCACAACTTATCCATATGACAAGCCTGTCTGGTAGAAGCTTCATCCAGTTAACCCCAGGAAAGCAGCAACCATTAAGGTTGAAGTTGAGAAACTGCTAAAAGTCGGTTTTATCTATCCTGTCCATTTGACCCAATGGGTGTCGAACCCTGCGCTGGTCAATAAAAAACAAGGCACGATTCGTGTATGTACAGACTTCCATGATTTGAACAAGGCCTGTCCCAAAGATAATTTTCCCACACCATTCATTGACCAGATAATTGATGAATGTGCGGGTTCCGAGGCCTTTTCTTTCATGGATGATTTTTCGGGATATAAACAAATACAAATCAAACCCTAAGACCAGCACAAAATGACATGCATCTATCCCTGGGGTACATTCATGTATCGTAAGATGCCTTTTGGTCTAAAAAATGTTGGAGCGACCTTTCAATGGGCCATGTCTTTTTCTTTCCATGACCTCAAGAACATAGTCGAGGCCTATTTAGATGATTTAGCATCTCGATCTCGCAAGAGAATGAATCATCCCACACACCTCTGACTTATATTTGAGTGTTGTCGCTACTTCCGGATTCACTTGAATCCAAACAAGTGCATCTTTTGCGTAACATTAGGACGTTTTTTAGGTTTCATAGTGTCAAAAATAGGGATCATGGTCGATCCTCTCAAGGTTGAGGCAATAATTTAGTTTCCCCCCCCAACTCACAATCCTTCAACTACAGAGTCTATAGGGCATGGCGATTTTTTTAAGACGCTTCATCGCCAACTATGCCGAGATCACCAGGGGATTTATGCGCTTACTGAAGAAAGACATTCCTTTTTATTGGGATGATGTTGCTCAATGCTCTTTCACGGCATTGAAACGTTTCCTCACAACTGCCCCTCTACTCTGGCCACCTAACTATAACAAGCATTTCTTATTATATCTGGCTACAGCAGAATCAACCATTGGCATGGTCTTAGTTCAGGAAGATGACTTGTTCTCAAAATATGTGATCTATTACCTGAACCGAGGCCTCGTAGGATCATAACTCAATTATTCTCATATCGAAAAACTTGTGTTGGCAGCAGTCCATGTTGTTCAACAGTTCCATCATTATGTTTTGTTTCACAAGACCACTATCATTGCTGTCGTGAATCCATTCTAGTATATGTTGACATGATGGGTAATAGGCGGAAAGATCAGTAGATGGATAGTCATCCTCCAAGAGTTTGACATAGATTCCGTTTCAGCGAAATCCAAAAAGTCACTGGTCTTCGCAAAAATTATTTCGTAACTTTCATTTAAGTCAGGTGATGTTGTGCTCGAAGAATCGCCTATCAGAGGAGATATGTTTTTTATCACATCTTTGGATCCCTGGTACGGAGATATACTTATCTATCTCTAGAATTTGAAGTTCCCTGCCTCTGCTTCTCATGATGAGCGTCGTCGTATACGCCGTCAAGCTAATAATTATATCATACTCGATGATACATTGTATCAGAGAGGTGTAGACTACATCCTACGTCGATGTCTCACTCACAAAGAAGTAGTTATCGTGCTTAATGATTGCCATACTGGAGCTTGTGGCGGTCATTTGTCTGGGTTGGTAACAACCCAAAAAATTCTACGAGCAGGTTACTTCTGGCTGACACTAATCAAAGATTGTATCGAATCGGTCAAGAAGTGCCACCCATGCCAGATCTTCTCTCGGAAGATGAGGGCACATCCCGATCCTATGTTTCCTATCATCACAGTTGGTCCCTTCACCAAATGAGGAATTGATTACACTACATGCAACCCTCCTTCAGCAAGGGGTCACCATTACATCATCATAGCCGTAGACTACTTCACGAAGTGGGTCAAAGCTATGCCAACGTTTAAAGATGATGGGGAGACTGCAACTCTATTTTTATTCAACCAGATAATAGCAAGGGTCGGCATCCCAAGGGAGATTGTCACTGACCATGGCAGTCACTTTCAGAACCAGATGATGACCAATTTAACATCAAATCTTAGGTTACGGAAAGAACATTCCTCACCCTACCACCCCCAAGAAAATGGTCAGGTGGAAGCTGTAAATAAATCTCTTAAGACCATCCTACATCGAACAATCAACTCAGCCAAGTCAAATTGGCATTTGATGTTATACTCAGCATTATGGGCTTACCGAACATCTATTAAGACTGCAACTGGTTTCTTACCTTTTCAACTTGTTTACGGGCATAAGTAGTCTTGCCTATCGAATGTCAGATCTTGTCCCTAAAGTTGGCAGTACAATTATTGCCAGACACTTCTCCACTTGAAGAGAGATTACTATACTTGGAGCAGCTCAATTAGGATCATTGTGATGTGGCCCTGGACAATGAGGCTCACAAACATAAAGTCAAGTGTCAGTATGATAGGTCTATTCGTCCTCGGATTTTCACTGAAGGAGACCTTGTCCTGGTCTATGACCAATATAAGGACCCCCTAGGGGCAGGAAAATTCAAACCCATGTGGTTTGGACCTTTCATCACAAAGGAGGTTCTAAAAAAAGGTGCTTATCATCTGGTTGATTTTGAAGGGAATGCTTTGGCAGAGCCTAGAAATGGACTCTACCTCAAGAAGTATTACTCATAGACAGGTCACCATGGGTAACTTTTTGTAACATATGTATAATCTTTGTACTATTACTTTCTAGTTTTTTTTAGTGTTATGGACGTGTCATTTTGATGTATCTTTCATCACTGTGGCAGATGTCAAGTGAACCTGAGGTTTCCATTGGGTACGCACACGGTGCTATCCGGCACACTCGGAGGCTTGCCTCCACAGCTTGGGTAATTTTTACACCTCGAGGCCATTTATTATCTTCCGGAGGTATATGCTTAGGTGACACCACAAACAATGTTGTCGAGTATACTGCAATTATTGAGTTGCTTCGTGACACTCAATCATTTGGTATCTCTTATCTCCAGGTATATCTCGACGCTCAACTAGTTGTGTCTCAATTAAATAGAGTCTACCATGTTCATGATCTGACTTTACACCGACGATTCCTTAGGGTACATCTCTTAGAACGAAGCTTTGATTATATTACATATTTTCATGTTCCTAGGAGATTAAATCAAATTACAAATACTCTAGCTAATAAAATTTTAGATTGGCATCTTGCACACATATGAAAAGACATACACATAAACATGTAAATACATTTTTTGCAAAAACGATCCATAAGCCACAAAAAGACATAAAAATCCATATATAACATCATAGTCACCAGAGTACATAGGTGGATGCAAGCGCCTAAAAAATATGATCAATAATGAGTCACGGGGCTTATGCCCTCAAAAATATATACAAGTAGTGCTCTCAGCACATGAAAAGTCTAACTAAGGTCAGGGCCTATGAGCCCTGTTGTACTGATCTACAACGTTTGCCAAACGCTGAAACAATCAGACCCACGTCCATCATGCCCCCACTACATGAGGCTGCATAGATGGTGGCAGGTCCTCAATCTCTGCCATAGGGACTGTGCGAGTGAGCACAGTAAAGTTTCACTCGACTCATCTCAACACTCTCTGAACCTCCCCAGTTAGAAGATCTCTTGCTATTGCGGGTCCCCCTGCGATGGAAAGTGTGGCCCCTAGCCGAGGACGATGCCTGTTCCTCGCATAGTCAGTAGGTCACACTGGTCCCACATCTGCACACGACAAACACATATCCGTCAAATACTTTGGTATAAAAAAAATGATATATAACAAAAACAACATAAAAATTACATATGTTTAACAAAAAGAAAATGAATGATGGAAACTTACCCATCTCTCCTCACTCCTCACCAGGAAGTATTGGTATCTCAACATATCTCGAAAAATCAATCCCAGCAGAAGGATAATCCTCAATGACTGGGATCTGCCACGACAACCACACGAAGAAATCATCGTCGAAGGACTCATTGTTCCTTCCACCACCCTATCGCGGTAGTAATACTGCCCATCTACACATAGCAGGAAGAGAGGCCTGATGTCCTCGTACCACTACTCAAGGACTAAATCTCGGAACTCTGTCAAAGAGGAAAGAGAATAGAATGATCCTGAACCTGAAGTTCCTCTGCATCCACAATCGACAATCCGTCAACTACCTCTTCATACACTCTAACAATGTGGTGCTCCAATCAAATATTTATGCATTTAAGCACTGGACTGCATAGTTCATCTGTGCACGGGATGCCTGATGCAGAGTCATAGAACTAGTGATTCACCCAATAAGAAACACTATCGCCTGTAGTGATAAACCAGTAATCTTTCTTATGGGCACCTGTGAGCTCGAGCGATCTGTATCCACCTCACAGTAAATACCTATACATTCCGCTATGTTATGCAGCCCCGAAGGAAAAGTTTGGAAGTTGACCGGTTCCCCTCTCCTGGAGAGGCCAGTCAAAAAATATATGTCCTCAGTCATGGGCACCAGTGACTGCCCCTCTAACATGAATGCCTCTGCATCTGGATGCAAATAGTCAACCAAGGCATTCAGTAGCCTAGGTTGTGCCTGCATAAAATGACATAGGAAGAACTTGAGAAACCCACATTGCATCAAGGCAGCCACAACATTGGTGCAAGATACCAGATATATAAAATATGCAGAACAGAAATGAAATGCTAGAAATGACAGAATAACAGTAAAATATCCAGCATAATCTTCACAATACACAGAAATGATATACGAAATAGCAACAGAAATAGCACTTTGAAT